>ML821665.1:88824-132222 GCA_009831015.1 Picea engelmannii
GACCCTCGAACCCCCGATTCCTGAATTCCTGTAAAGTAAAAACTTATCCCTAATCTCGATTAATTAAAAGATTAATACAAGTGGTTAACGCCTTAATTAATCCCATCACAATTTTGTGATTTAGGGTTTGTTTGTGTCATACCTCTTGGGGATACGATACTTGAAACTTCGAAATGCAAAATCATGAAAGTATTAAAAGCCTAAACTTAATTAACTTAATTTTAAACAGGATTAATGATGTTTAAACAACTTTTCACGTTTCATTATTTGGGAATTGTTGAAAACATTCCTTTCGAAGCTCCAGTTTTGAATCGTCGATATACGACAGTATCTATAACGGAAAAAGGGAGATATTTTTAACACAATTGCATATCTCCAGGCATATCGTCACCATTAAAACATTAAATTTTTATCGCCTATATCAATACGCTCATTGTAAGACGAGTTAAAGGTTAATAAAGGTTTGATATTTCGAATTTCATTCTTATTTTTCAGACTCAGGAGCAAGTTGAATTCAACAAAACTTATGCATTTTTTCTTTGCAACAGGATTTCGTCCTAGCACAAACATCATGGCACCTAGAAAGGCACCTAAGAAAAGTGAAGAAGTAGGTGAAAGTTCAAATATGGAGGGAGATGTTATATCTGATACTACACCGCATGCTATTGATTCGATCAAATCTTGGAGGAAATTTTTTGAAACCTTAGACTATGAAATTAAGAATTTCCCCGATGATTCCGAGAACAAACTCCGGGACATAACAGAGTTTGAGCTTCACAATATAGCCACATGCCCACGACTCATGCCATATAATGATATGATCAGTTGGGCT
The DNA here is from genome assembly GCA_009831015.1 of Picea engelmannii. Taxonomy (NCBI): domain Eukaryota; kingdom Viridiplantae; phylum Streptophyta; class Pinopsida; order Pinales; family Pinaceae; genus Picea; species Picea engelmannii. Next base: position 89,657 of record ML821665.1, read on the forward strand.
TTAGAGAAAATCGACGTGCAGATGAGGAATATTTTAAACCAAGGAGTCGTCGTCGACTCGTTTAGACCGGAGCATATCCAAGTAATATATAAACTGTCTCCAAATCCTAAATACATTTATAATGCAGAATTCATAAGTGAATTTCAAAGAAAAGAATGAACAGAGTCAGATCAAACATATCCTGGTATAATCAAAGACTGGTGGGGAATTATAGCAAAATTTAGGGCTGATACCCATGGAAATTATGCCATAGCTCCATTAAATGAGTACATGGTTTATGTATCTCTGATGCTATGTAGAATTTTCAGGAAGAAAATCCCTACCCATTTCTCTACAACATGGGTGTCTCTTTTACATGAAGTAGAAGAGAGTTACAATTTCAATTGGAGTAAGATTTTATCATATAATCTAGCTAAGGAGATTACAGAGTACCAAATGAAAAAATCCAAAGGCCGACCCATAGCTTTTTACATGTCTGCATATGTTATGGATGCTATCTGTTTAGTGACTCCATTACCCTTGATGAATTGGAGCTGGAACCCAGCCTGTACTAAACCCATTCATGTTTATCACTCTAAGCCGTGGGAGGAAAATGTTAAAGATTCCTTTTACGAAATCTATCATTTCATAGTGATACCTATGCACCAGATGTTGTATGGCTGTGCACCCACTCGTATTTCAGAATCAATCATAGGAAACCTCAGGGCGATTGCCGATTGGTTTATTAAGGAGGGTTTATCGTATGTTATGGTTTTTGGATGCTCGATTCCTCTTCACGCACTTCCAAAGTTCCTTCCTGACAAACTGGTGTGCAGGGAGGTGGCCTATCAAATAATAACAGGTGACATCGAGTTAGAACTGAAAACAACTCAGAAGAAGTTCTGGCCAGTCTTCCCTGTACAGGTTGGGAATCTTTCACTACTTAACTTGGGTCATTCCAAGGTTGAAGTTGCTGCACTAGAAGAGGTTAAATTGCTAGATATCAAACACATAAAACACGACCCTTATCAAATTGTGGGAAATCACCTTGCTCACTGCAACATGAAAGCATACGAACATGAAAAATCCCCCTGCGATGACATGTTAAAAGGAGCCATAACCTATGAGGAGGTATTAGACAAGGTTCAAACATTATCACTTGAATTACAAACCTATTTTCTAACCTTCCAGAGACATAGGAGAAGTGGTTTTCCAAAGGTACTGCAAGGAGAATCGACAACACCTCCTCTAGCACAAGAAAGTACTCCCCCAGGTTTCAGATCAGAGGTGTAGGATAAATAAAATACAGAGAAAAATCCAAAGGAGACTGAAACGTCTTCGCAAAAAGTAGAAATTCCACAAACAAAGAACCCAAGATTTGAAATAGAAAAAGGGTCTGAGAGTCTAGTAAATCGATTCCCCCTTCATTATCATCTTTTCATACTAGTATTCCCAAAACAATAGGGGAAACAAAATATATAGAGCTGGGTAGTCCCATTGCTTCCTTGACTCCTTTGCAGTCCACTTTTGGGCTCCCCTAGCTGGAAGTCATATATGCTAGTGACCTTACTCCTATCTCTAGAGAAGAGATACCTCCCTCTGATTACTTTTTCAGTAAAAAGAGGAAGGTTGTGTTGAAGCAAGAGATGCATTAGAGAGAAGGTACTATGGTAAAGAAACACAGAGTGTTGATAGATGGGAACAACTTAGAAGAAGAAGATTTCGCTACAGAGGTAGCGGGCTCTATGGGAGCTTTGGAAACAACCATCTATTCACAGTTGACAATATGAAAACAAGGCTGAAGAAGAATAATCACATGATAGCCCAGTTGCAAAGCCAATTAAAAAATACTGAGAAAAATATCAGAGAAGAGATAAACAAAGGGCTAGAACAAGCTAGAGCTGTTGACAAATAAGAAATCCAACTGCTCAAGTCTAGCTTGGATGAGATGTATAAGAAAATGAAAAACAATCAAGGGCAGGCAACCCAACAGGAAGAATTAGCGAGAGAATTGCAGGAGAGGTTGAATTCCATTTAGAATTAGGTGATAGATTTAAAGGTTCTTCAGGTCCAGTCATTGGAAGTGCATATAAAGATAGAAGCAGAGCAACAAAGATTGATTTCCAAAGTAGAAGTTATTCAAAATTATTTCCAAGAAGTAAGAAAATCCTTTGATGACATTGTTTTGAAGGAAAAAGATACTAAAGCAGGAAGGGCTACTTTTCAAAATGTAGTTGTACTTTCAGGAAACAAAGAGGTATCAAAAACTCCAAAGCTATCTGTCACATAGAAGATCAGAGGCGATATCATGCATAAAGTATGGGAGGCCAACATAGCTGAAAACAAGAGAATGGCCAAGGAAATCAAAGATGATTGCGAAGAAATCATTGATTTGCTAGACAAAGGATCATTAGATATTGGAAGAGACAATTGTACTGGGCTACTAGGACAGATTAATATTATAAGACATCAATTTAATTTTAAAGAGAACTTGAACAAAATTCAGATGGAAATTTCACAACTAAAAGAAATTGATGTTACCCTAATAGACAGGTGGTTGGTGAAGCCAAAATTAAAATTGCAATCAATTAAGTTTGATGATAAAGGGATTGAAGACCGGCTTCCAAAAATTCAGAAAAAGTTTTATCTATTCAAGGCGAAGGATTTTCTAGAGCCTCCTAGAACTTTTGTAGACTTTCTAGAAAAATGTGTTGAATGTCTCGGATCAAAAGAAGGAGATACTTCAATAAAACAATGAAGTATCATTTTGAAATCTCATATTATCAAGATGATAGAGAAATAAAAGATGACCACACAAACGGTTCAAGTTTGCATTTTTTTTGTAACTGTTAGCCCTTAGAAGTTAGAAAATCACCAACTGTAAAAAAATGGTGACTTTCTATAAATATATTTTCGTAAAACTAAGAGAGGGATTTTTCTGGGCGAATTGTAAGCAAGAAAGTTTATTTTCATTTGCCAAAATTAATACGAATGCAGATTGAAGATTCCATATCTTGTCGAGTATGAGTTATGTGCTCCTCTATTGTTTCATGTTTTTTTTTTTATATATCTTTGATGAATGCTTAACTACAATTTAGTACAACCCCTACCGTGGTGATTAATTATTTTGGTCATCTAATAGTTTACAATTTTTCCTCTGTATCGACTATCAACAGGTACAAGACCTCTGAACGTCTTAGGTTTCAATATCATATGCTTCATTAAATTTTTCCTGTCTAATTTCTTATTTTGTCACAAAGTGAGATTCCTCTTTAATTGATGCCTCACATTGTTCAACAACTCTATGTTTTTCTTTCATTTTATGCATATTTTCTCTTTCAAATTTAACACAGATACAAGAAACGACCTTTAATTTTGTCATACTATTAATTCAATGTTTTGAAGTTCTTCTTACATATTTCAAAACAGAAATAACAAACCTTGAAAACGAAGAAATTGATCTTTTAAAACTTTATCCCTCATGACTATACCCGTTACGAGAAAACCCAATATAGAGCCCAACCTATCAGATCAAACAAGCATTGCTTTAAATTTATTTAACACCATCTTACAAACATCAAACAACCGTTTTCAGTTGGAACGTTCATTGGCAGCAATTGAGAGAGATATTAGCATCCAGGAACACTAGGAAGCTCGACAGAGACAATTAAAAAATCAGCCATAGCTTATCTTTTTAAAACTGACACTGTATTCTTTAGCTCTCTCTACCTTTTATGGATGCCTTGAGAGTATACTTTAGATCCTTAAAGTATAAACTCAGGAACAACAGATGTAACAATGATGATGATGATGTGGCAATGAAAAAGGGATATTGTTTGAGTATTGAAGCCATGAATACATGAATCCAAGTAGAGAAGCATTGAAGCCATGAAGCCAAGTAAAGAAGCCTTGATATTGATTGAATATTGAAGCCATGAAGCTAAGTGAAGAAACCTTGAAGCCATATTGAAGCCAAGTAAATAAACCTTGAAGCCATGGATCCAAGAGAAGAAGACTTGAAGACATGTTAATGAAGCCTTGAGAATACAACATGCAGTATTCAGGCCATGAGGACAAGTCAATGTCAAAGAAAATTAAAGAAGCCCCTGAATTAGTAATGATGTGTCCACTTGAAGAAGCCTTGAAGTGCCTTGACATAAATGTATATAACTCCAAAGTGGTCCCCTTATGGCGTAGATTTTAAGCATGTAACTCACATGATGAGATAACATGTGGTTTTTTCCACATGCCCACTTTTATTTGTACACAAATGGATCCCTACAAATGTCCAAGATAAATATTACAACCCTACATATGCCCAAGATAAATATTGCAAGATGGAGTTTGTTGAAAGTATTATTTTTGGTTAATTTGGATACCCTATCTTTGAAGGAATGTTTACCCTACATAACTAACTCAAATATAATCCCAAGTTACATGGTTGGAAATATTATTCTGATACCTTTCCAATGGTATATGTAATTCCCTCTAACTCCCTAGGAATGAGGATATATGAATTTTTCCGTTTGACAACCTAACCAGAAAATTGAGGCCGACTCAACTAATTTTTGGGGACATAATACTATAAATACAAGATATAATCTCACATTTTTAGTGCAACCAACAAAGAGATAAAGTATGAGGTTTGATCAAGGTATTGGGGTGTCTTTCTGTTGTTCAAGAGAAGTCTAAGTTATTCTCTTAAGAAGGGAAAAATTCCAAAGGAAGATGAAGTCTTGTGAAGATATGTTCTAGGGTTTTTCTTTGAAGGTCATCTTGGAATTTTTAATATAAATGTTTTTTCTAGAATGATCCAGATAGTGAAACTTTGATATATTATAGAAGAGATAGTGAAGAATCTTGGATATGAATTTCAGGTCTTGAATCATTACATGTTTGGAGTTATACTCAGTGGAAGTTTAGATTTTTACAACTAGGGTTTTCTTCTTCAAAACGAGTCATCTTTCCATTTTCACTATATAACTTTTTTTGGAGGGATGTGTTAAGGAGAAACTATTGGAGGAATTTCAAAGAATATATTGAATAATATTGGGTACAATTTTCGAATCTTGATTCATTACAGGTACGAAGTTATACTTGTTGGAAGTTAGGGTTTGTGACTAATCCAAAAACTAGTCCCAAACATGTGTTTGAGATAAAACGATTATATATGAAGATTGGTTGGTCAAAATTGAATTCCACTTGTTGCATTAGAAGGATAATAGATCCTAATATTTGAGGTCTAATTTTAAAAATTAGAAATGGAAAATTGAGCTCGTGGCGAATATTACAAGTTTGCATATTTGAGGTACAATTCTGAGGAGTTTTATATATTGATTTAAGAAATGATTTTGGGATTGTATTTGAAGGTTGTGATGCTATGATATGAAGTTTTGATGTTTTCATGATTTTTCTGTGAGTGGATGTTGTTGTGAATGGATGTTATCGTCAATGGACGTTGTCTTCAGTGATTACAATATGGAAATTATGCTATGAGGCTTGCTAGGGTTTGAAGGATTGTCTGTGGAATGAAGCATGCAGGTGAAGTCAGAAGTACTCTATGTACAAATATATTGGATTGGTGATATCTTATTGAGTTGGTACTCAGTTTAGAATATTGGTGTCTTCATTCAATAGGTTGGTACATATGCTTAGGGAGTGGGTGCTTCCTTCCAGTTAGAGCTGCTAAAGCCAAGGGTTGGTGCCTCCTTCAAGTTGGTGTTGGTAAATTAGGGAGTTGGAGATTCCTTTAGGTTGGTGCCTATAAATTAGAGGGTTTGTTCCTCCTTCCATTTGGTGCTGGAGAATCTTGGAAGTTGGTGCTTCCTATGAATGTAATCTTGACATGATATAAGAAAAGCATTATGTGGTTTTCTCATGTTTGGGTTTCCATGTAAAAATCATTGTGTTCTATGTATGGTTTTATTTGATGATGGATGGAATTGTTAATGGTTAATATTTACATGGTGTGCTTAAGGTTAAAAATGATAAAAAGTGCTCAATACTGATTCACACCCCCCAGTATTGGTGAATATTCCAATAATATTGGGTATAAAGGAACCTTCTTTATTTGGGCCGACTCTACGATGTTGCTTCACTGTAGAAGGGAATTTATTGGGGTTGAAATCATAGAACCATTTGAACCTTCTAAGGGCATGTATGATGAATACACGATTCTTCTTCTATATTGTCTCTAAAAATATGTTATGCACTCACAGTTTTGTGGCAATTAATGATGTGTGTGTTTATTTTGTAGTGACATTATCCTTTGCTCATGTGAACCATTACTTCCCCAGGACCTGCGACGTGCCATATCAAAATTATCTGCATTTGTATGTTGGATCACATCAAAGGAGATTCATATGGCTAACATTCCACAGTGGCATTGAGAGATAGTTGAGATTGTTCGTATGTTTGAGAAGGAACTTCCCACGAGTTTTATGGAATTGCAAGTCCATCTTCTCATTCACCTACATGATGAGGTTGAATTAGTTAGGGTGCTCTCATGTCGTTGGATATTCTTCTTGGAGAGGTACATGGAAAAATTTAAGGGGTTTGTTCAACAAAGGAAAAAACCAGAGGGCTCGATCGTAGTCAGGTACATAGTATATGAGTCGTTCTATTATTCCAGTGAGTACATTAATCAAATTGATAACACACCAAGGGTAGTGGTTTGGGATGACCAATGTTATGAGAAAAAAAGGGAAGTGGAGCTACTCCAAACAAATGGAAAAAGACACTTGATAAAGAGTAAGTCACTTGTATTTTGTCAAATTTGTAGAGAGAAATTGTTTACACTGAAGTTGATAATACATGTTTGATCTCATGCTATTCATTTTGAATTCTTGTATACATCAACGAATTTGAAATTGATGCCATCGATAAATTCGTTATCTACAATGTAGAGGCAACGCGACCATGGGTCACATTGTATGAAGAGAAAAGAAGGAAATGAGATAGTGATAGGAAATCATTAAGATAGTTGAATGGTAGAAGCATGCCTTATCTTGACCATTTAAAATAAAATATGCCAAAGATATGTCCCGATAATTGGGAGGTTGACCAGATATAAGAGAAATATGCGGTATTCGGTCATAACCCACGTGGAGAAGATACATATGCACCAAACATAGGGATCGAGTGCAACGACTCTGTAAACATAGGGATCAAGTTCAATTTATAATATTTCACATTTGAATTGTAACACGTATTATGTTTTTATTATTGCTTGGGTTGTTAGACATATGACACCGTCCTTTGTTCAAATTTTTATAGGTGCATTTGTTCCCATCTATGTGGGCATATGGAAATAATTTTTCGCACTGAGTATGTTGATGATGGACACATCACACAAGATTGTGGAGTGGAGGTCGAGTTCAACCAATTTAGTTGTGCTAGCCTTCGTAATCAAAACCTAATAGAGGGGAAGTTAGGTTACAATGGAAAGATAAAAGAGATCATGCAAGTGGACTTCTCATCTTTTCAATGTGTTATTTTTTGTTGCAAGTGGTAGAATACTTTAAATCGAAGAAATGTAAAGGAAGATTGTGATAATGGGATAATATGTATTAACTCTAAAAAAATGTGGGTTGAAACTAAGGAGCCTTATGTTTTCCCAAATCATTGCAACCAAGTATCTTTTTACCCAAATGTGTTGGATGGGGATTGGTGGTTCATACTGAGACATGATCCGAGATCTAAACATCTTTTTGAGAATAACAATGTTATAATGCCAAGTGAGGAAAATAATCAGGGTGACGGAAACGAAGACTAATGTGTAAATGCTTTGTTTTGACATTTATATTGTGGATGTATAATTTTATTATGGGTATCTATAATGTCCAATTATGTTTTTTTCTTCTTCATTTTATAATTTTGGATATGAAAAGTTAACAACCATTTACAAACACCGTATTGAAAATAAATTAAATAGTACACGCATAAGATGTGGTTTTGATATTTTTTTATTGTCATATTTATTGTTTATTATAATAAATTTATATTGTATTGTATTTTTTTTTTGTAAATAAAAAGGGGGGTGGGACCTGTTATATTGCTTTAATCAAAATACAAAAAGCTGTTTGGGATGCCAATTGTCCCGCCTAGGTAGGAAACCGGGACAGCTGGGCATCCCTTGCCATATGTCACCTTGGGCACAAAAATAACTAAGTTTTTCATGCAGTGTCCTGCCCGAAGGAAACCATGACTTATAGTCTTGGAAATGCAACTAAGTGTCATAAGCTATAAGTAAGAAAACTGTAAACTAGATGGCTCAAAGCCTAACTGATAACAAGATAGTAAAACAAAAAACCAGTTCTGAACCTCCATTGACCGGCTAGCCTGTGCACTTGTGCTGGTCCTCTGTCAGTTTCCATCCAGCTGGGAATGCATATGCACGAGCGCAAGTTGGACATTGTTTCTTCGGATGTGTCCTAGAGTGGGCCGCAAAGTACATATCCAGTCACTATTCAGTCCTCGTCAGCTGGAAGGTCTGGTCGTCCAGTAAGATTCTGATCTCAAAGATAAGGCTGAGGCAGTCCCAATTGGTTGAGAACGACTGCTCCTGGTTGTGATCTTCATTTGAATCCTAGTCATGCACTGGTGTATTGGCTCTCATCACCTCCCTGAACGAGTCAGAGGGTAACTCCTCTTCTATATAGCAGGTGGAGGAGGGCGCTTCGGTGCAGTCGGCTTTGGGAGCTGCCATATCACCTGTAGACGAGGGTTGTCTACCCTGACCCAAGTCCGAGGGCAGGTTCCAATTCTCGGGCACGGTAAACAACATGTGTTCTGGTATGCTTGCTGGTAAGCCCCCTTCTGGAATCTCTTCGACCACATACGCCATGGGTGGCATGCGTGGCCTCTCTTTCCTCCGTCAGGTGGCCATGGCTAGAGCTGCTTCGAATTTTTGTTTCCGCTGTCGCCTAGATGCCGCAGAGTACCATGCCGCTCCCCTCCATGATTTCCCTCACAGTCTCGACATGGTGGAGGTCTGGTGGGGTGCCCAATTGCTCCCCCGAGAGGTCGCTCTATTTCCAATCAAAAAAAGAGTCCTTAGGTGCGGCCCCTGTGCCTGCAAATTAACAGAGAAGCGACGACGAGTTTGCAGTCCTACTGGAGCTAGAAATGCCCAAAGCGGCTGGTTCTCTCCTCCAACAATCTGAACAATGAGAATAAACGCGAGCCGAACCGCCATGACTTTAATGGCTGGTTGAATGGTGCGAGCCTGACTGGTACGTCTCCCGCGAGCGAGAAGCCTCGTCGGGTTAATTCCATCGCGCTGTTCCATGGCGGGTTTAAATGTTGAGGGGACGCTGGCCGATTGATGTTTTAATGCGACGTCCCGGCTAGCTCCCGCGTGGCACCCTATCCCTACGTGTCACCCCATCCGGGGCTATATTGTATTGTATTAACATATGTTTATGTTAACCTTTGAATTACTAAGCATTAGTTGAGATATCACAAAGTTGGTGACATATTCTTATAATACAGAAGTAAAGATTTATTTAAAAAATGATTAGGAGATTAACATGCGGAGTTAGGGAGAGATAGGGGGGAGAGGTAAAGAAAAAACTTGGATATAAATTGTTACCATGGAAGACAAAGATTGAAATTCATTATTATTAATGAATTCATTTTCATATTTAATAATTTAAATTTAATTAATTATAATTTTTAAATATTTTTATTATTAAATATAACTATTATAAATTTAATGAACAACTATTATAACTTTATCATTAAAATAGATGAAAAAATCATAGTTATTTTAATAATGTTAATCATTGGTATACTCATAATACATTTTATAAATCAAACAACAACAACCACAACATTATATGAAAAATATAATATACATGAGCACTATACATGTCAAACACACATCTCAACAAAATCTACAATAAACATGTCATATATACATCTCAAGTCAAATATAAAACAATCAATATACATGTCAATTAGTACCACTACTAGCTAGGTCCACCACTAGAGCTAGATGCATTAGTGTCTCTGCTCATAGAGGTAAAGGGTATATCAATACCTATGTCAGAAAGAAATGTTGACAAAAGTACACTATCAAATGTCTCTCTATCAAGATCAACATGTGTATCAGTAATCGATGTGAACACAGTTCCAAAGCATGAAAAGCTTGTGACACATGTGGAGGGGGAGGAGGAGGATGATCAGTGGATGACTACACATGTGGCAGAGAAGGAAAATGATTGATGGATGGTGACACAAGTGGAGGAGGAGGAGGAGGATCAGACATGGATGGAGAAAACACATCTGGAGGACAGGGATGAGGAGGTGGAGGATATGACATGGATGGAGCAATCACATCTAGAGGGCGGGGAGGAGGAGGTGGAGGATATGACATGGATGGAGAAAACACATCTTGAGGGCGGGGAGGAGGAGGATCATATTTGGATGAAGAAGATACATGTGAAGGGGAATGCATAGGAGGATCAATGGATGGTGTAGACACTCTTGGAGGGGGACGAGGAGGAGGAGGATCAGATGTGGATGGTGAAAACACATGTGGAGGGGAAGTAGGAAGTTCAATGGATGGTGCACACACATGTGGAGGAGAAGCATGAGGAGGAGAATCATGAGGAGGAGGAGGACGACATGGTGGAGTATAGGATGTGGATCTATCTGGTGATGATCCAGATGGAGTAGAATCATGAGCAAGATTCCTCAACCTATTGATGATGTTGATGACACCAAAAATATGATGCATCAATAACTTCATGTCATGAGGTAGATTTTTCCATATCGTAGACATATATGGTACTTTTAATATGTCTCTAATTGGTTACAATACCACTCCATGACTAATCGTGACACCACATAGGAAATCTTCCACCTCTATCCAAACTCTTCAATCCAGCGTGCGTGGCATGCAAGGTCTTTGTACTACAGGTTGCCCCCCTGCCTCCTCCATCTCCTCATCCTATTGGGGAGGATCATCCCCAACATATGTGTCAATATTTGCAAAACAATAGATAATAATAATAAGATAATTGAAACAAAATGTTACAATAAATTACATGTGCATTAAATAAGAAATAGAAATATGCAACGAGGTTTATCAAAACATAACGATAATATTACCTCTTTGATCTAGTGGCTCGGATGTTGAAAATAACATGTTTGGGGATCCTCTCTAATCCATCCCTATGTATGTGTATTGTACAATATCGAGAACATGATTGTTCTCTCTAGCTGAAAAATCACATACATCCCTACCTATCAGAGTACACGACAACTCCAACTGGCCCCTCTTGGGAAACAATTTCCCCCACATGCACATCAAACATAGGCCTAGCAGGAAAGTGGGGTACTCATGGTCGAGTGACATGAACTCTCTAAAAAAATAACTTAAATAAATTTGACGTGAATGGGAAGAATCTCCTCCCATTTAAAATGACGCGACAATTATCCAATGCAAAACAAAACTGTCTCAAAAAAATTTGACCACCTAATCAATCAGGGCCTCTACATTAAACTGTTGTCGATCCTCAAATGTGATAAATCTTGTGCAACCTATCTTGTATATTCTTTTCAATTATTCCCCATACTTAGAAAATTTTTGAGGTCGTCGTGTGTCTGTAATGCATTTACCTATTCTTGTTCAAACTTTCACGACTAACAAGATATACCATTGACTTTCACGACCTACATCTTGGACCTATAATTAGTTTTTTTTTGAAAAATGAATGATTAACCATGGGTCTAGGGTACTTCCCTGATCGTCTCATCCATACCCATGACACCACCATCCCATGACCCTACACCGTCATTACTCCATTGATCCCGCGATCCTGCTGTCCCGCAACCCCGTTACTCTATCTTTTCGTTACCCCACGATCCCATTCCCCCGCCATTCTCTCACCCCTCCATTCCATTAACTCGTAGTTATGCCATCCTAATTTTCTATCGCCCCATGATAACCTATGTATTGTATTGTCACATTCCTCAATGTACATTTAACAGACATCTTCTGAAAATGACTAAAATTGGTTAAGTGTTAAAAGACATTATTAATGGAGATATTCTCACGACAACTCGTTAATTTTAATATTTATTCACATTAAAAATTCTTGAGTCAGGAGCTCCGAAAAGTATTAAGATAAACATTTGTATTTCAATATTAACATTTTGAAAGGAGTTGTACATTAATCTGTCACCTTGATTAAGTATGACAACCTGAAGAAAGGAACAGTTCTGTAGAGACACTATCAATCTACTTGGACGAGAAGACCAAAGATTTCAGTGGTCGCGAGCATACAAATATTAATATTGATTACCACTTATAGAGAGGAGTTCAAACAATATTTGGACATCAGGAATCACATTGGTGGGCTGTATTTCAAAAGTCTATGATTTCAAGGAGCTGATTTCATAATTCATTGATAAATTTGACAAAAATCAGAAATTTTTTCAATTACAAGGGGAATCACCTATTTATTTAGCCTCTTTAGTTTTTAAGAGGATGCTTACAATCCCATAGCCGACAATGACTTTCAAAAGTGCTAAAGTTGAATATTTCTTGAAGACAAAGAATGGAGGATTTGAGCTTCTACAATATTATCTTGAAGAACCAACAATTCTTCCAGAGGACCTTTCAAACATTCAACTGAGTTCATTAAAAAATCCATATCGAGAAATGTCATGGTTTTTTGCTAGAGTAGCCGAACAAGAGTCTATGGCTACTATTCCAAGGCTCAATTTGTATATAGTGTACTTTTTAATTCATGAAAATGCAATGTTTGACTGGGTAAGGATTATTTCCAGTGAATTATCGTTTCAGTTGGAAAATTTCAAAAAGAATAAAAAGTTTTACACGTCCTCATACTTGATTTTTTCCATTATATATTGTCATGTCTTCAAAGGCTTTCCTTTGGATAAGCAGGTAAATTGTAAACTCAACCTTGTTTAAATGCAGTTTCCCTCACTTTGTAAACAAAAGGCCACATACCACTTCTAAGAATTAAACAATGCATTCATATATTCTTTTAAAAAGCTTATTCATGGACCAAGTACATATATATTGTCTCTAGAAGCAACATCCTTCTTAGATAAGGAAGTTTTCAAGACATGGATATTTTTTAGTGTTATCAGGCTCTACTGCTCTCGTGAGAAACCCTCATATTTTCCATGTTATGTTTCCGATAAAATATTTGTTTGTGTTACTTGATGAGAAAATACAAGAAGATATCAAAATAATTATTAGTACAATTGATCAACATAGACAACAAGGAAGAGTCGTGAATGAGAGGATTCCATGATCTTCTAATGTTTCTCAAAAAACGACCTATCCAAAGGGAAACCCTAGTCTATAGTTCAAGAGAAAAGTAAGTACTTGATGGATAATTCTGATGACGGAGGTGAACAAAAACCTCATAAGGGAAATATAGAAAAGCCACACAAACTCCCAGTCATTAGCAAGAGGAAAAGAGGAACAAATAAAGAGGGGGAAAGTGAGGGCACACCTGAAGAGGAAATCATCCCGGAAGACATGGAGTAAAGCAATTGAAATAGAATTGGCATCCCAATATCCAATCATATTTGAAGAGGAATGTATGACCCTGCATAGTGCCACATTTGACAAAAACTCAACAAAATTAGTTATTGAGAAAAGCAATGCAAAAAATAAATAAATGCAACTCAAAAATTGACTTTAATGGAGCTCCACCATCCAAAATTGTAGAAATTCATGAAGCCACATGAGAAGCCGTAAAAATGTCAATTGGAGTTATAGAGAATGAAAATGCCATTTTAAAGGATAGAATTTAAGCTTAGAAAATGTTTTAATATCCCCACCACTATTCGCCAGTCCAATTGCCACCATACATCCTGTTGGCGTTGAAAGTCACTCCTAGATTGCAGCAGGAGTAGAGCCCGACACCCATCAGTTTTATGTCACGAATAATTTAATGGGGGTGATCGAATGGATAGAGACCCAGAAAAGTATAGCTTTAACTTAGGAAACCGGGCCTGGTATGTAGAAAACAAGGGAGGTCTTGATCCAACTTCCGTCAATAAGTTGAGTATAAGATGGATAGATGGAAGAATTAATGAGATGAGTGAGCAAGACTGCCTCGAGCATCGAACTTTTGGCAGTTTGAGGAGGAAAAAATTAGAAGACAAGATCCTCTTGACCCCGAGTTTCAAGGAACTGAAAGGTGACTCGAATAGATCCTCCAATTCTGAGCCATTCAGCGTTGAGAAAGCACAAGAATTGATTAGAAACCCTACGACTATTACAATGATCCAACCTACATCATCCTATAACAACGCAACTTGACTGGATCCTCCAATTCCAAGCTTTCTAACACAGTGTAAACAAAGAGATGGAAAGAGGCTGACATCCATAAAGTAAGAAGTCTCAAATGCCAATACATAACTAGAGCGACCAACGCTTCATCAAAACTTTACAATTGGGAGCCTCACTCAAGCATCCCCCCTTATAAAAAATATCAAAACTAAGTATATATACTCCTAAACAATTTCCCAACAGAGGCGTCCTAGACTTTCAGGATGGGGCATCTCTTTAATCAAATCTGGCCTGCACTCCTCTGTCATACGCCATCTTAACTCTGCATGGCTCATGCTAAGGGGTAGCTGAGCCCTTAAATGCTGAATTAGCGTGCGCAAACTTCCCTGGTGAGTCAAGGACATCGGCATGGATTTTGTGGGAAAACCAGTACAGAGGACCACCGCGGGCAGACTTCCTGCCAGGACCTCCATACCTCGCAATTAATGAGTGAGGCAAGGTTTCAACCACCCCCTCTCTTTTTCATTCATTCCAAGCAGGTATCAGGATTGAGGTCAAGTCAAACCGGCACCTGGAGAACATGGTCCCCCCTTCTGAAGCTCAACTTGGCACTTCGTCCCTTTGCGTAGTTCTTTCTATCGCCCCCAAGTGACCACAGGCTGTGACCTTGTGCCTATCTTCAAAGGCTCTTTTGGCATTTCACATTTTGTGGATGGTAGGAGGATGCTCCTTGTGCTTCAAAGCTACGAAAGGCGAGGTGGTGAGATAGCCCAATCACGCGCCACGCGTCCCTCTGGATGGACGGTCCTGATCATCTCGACAATAATGTGGGCTTGGGTCCTGGATGCCTTCAGCACTTCACGTCTCGTGGCTGGGAAGAGGTTGATCCTCGCTCTTGAAAGTCGTGATGGGAGAAAATGCGAAGAGCCTAATCGCGCACCATGTGTCCCTTTAGATGGACAACTGAGATCTTGCAACGATACTGTGGGCCCGGGTCCTGAATTCTTTCGGCGCTTCACATCTCGCAACTATGAAGGAGTTGCTTCTTGTGCTTCAAAGTCGCGATAGGCGAAAAGGCGAAGAGCCTAATTGCGCACCACATGTCCCTATGGAATGGACGGCTGAGATGCTTTGACGCTTCGGGGTTTGAGGTTTCAAGATGTGAAATGACAAGGAGCCCTTACCGTTTGAAATCCTGAATGTCGAAATGACGACATGACTAGATCTTGCGCCACGCATCTTTGGATGGACGACCGAGATGGATTTGTCATAAAAAGGGGGCTACCTCCATTCCTAGGCTCGCTTGACGTGACTTGGCACTAGGACCGTGGGATCAGTTTCAAAGGTACCTTCGACATTTCGCATTTTGGAAATTTCAGCTATAGTGGAAGGGAGATCCCTTGTTTCTTAAAATACCGATCCCCGAAATGCCGATTGGCTGCCACCTGCCCCAACTGGATCAGACGACCTAGATTTACCTTGAAATATGGGTGCTATATCTTGTGATAAATCTCGGGCAACTTAGTAGCCCCGAAAACCCGATGACCGTCGATTTTCTCTATGGATGGATCTTTTCCGTTGAAATCAGACTGCTCGCTCGCCTGCTTGCATTTTCCACCCGAAATGGATTTTTTATGCACTGCTTATTGCGCTCATGTTTGTGACCTTGGACTAGAATGCATTTGATGGGTTTTCAAATCCCATTTCTTTGCATTTTACATCAAGGGTCTAAAATCGGGGAAAAACACCCCGCTTGCAAGAATTGGTGCTAACATTAGGCTCCATGGGGGATAGAGTTGTCCCTGTGATGCTCTAAGAACTCATTTTATAGTCCTAGTGCCTGGCTGCTGGGCTATGGAGTCAAGCTCAAAAACCCCCTGTTAAAAATATAGGTCGAAAAGTAAAAGCAAAACAAAACAAGATACATGCTCAAAAGAGCTTATTTATGTATAGTCCTAAACTATCAGAATCATTTACATGGGGCTGGGTGAAAGAAAACTTCCACCATAGCCATTCAAGCAAATTCCATAACAGAAGCTCCTTCAATCTACCAATGATGGATAATAGACGATGTAACCAAGACATCAGAATGGTTACATCCTTTGATTCATCTTCAAGGGTTGCCGTGAATATGAAGGTGGGCGGCTCCAAGGCATAAAGGAAATGCCACCCCATGTATTTGCTGACAGGGTCATAGAATGAGTGGCCAATTCCAGAAAATTGGTGACAGGTAGCCTCCTCTGCTACATAGTTGTTCACATGTGGCTGAATATCTCTAATAAGCACAGGTGGGTGGACAACTGACGTAGGCTCATTTCTCTCAGGCAGTGGCTGCTCATTGACTGGCTCTGGACAGAAAATATTCTTCTCCTCTGGTTCTTTCTCCTCTTCTTGATGGCTCTCCCCCAAGTCAGATTTGTATTCATCATAAATAGGGACCATGGGATGTCTCTGCTTGCTGACATGTCGGTCAGTGTCTTCATAGTGATCAAATGTAGGATAAGCTTGTTGCTTATCATCACTATAATATTCATCAAAAAGGGGCTGACCTTCATTTCTATGTTCCTTCTCCAGAATTGTGATCCCGTCAAAAATATCCATTTCAGGGACAGTGGTATCTACTGCTTCTGGCTGTTCATATATAATTTTTTTCTCTTTAATCCCAGGTAAAAATATATCATGAGAAACCCCTTGAAGGAAAAGAGAAAAATCCTCCTCCACAACCATATCTTCTTTAAAAACGGGGAGGTCTTCGTCATCATAAGCAGGGCGGCTAGGAACATCTGCTTCAACCCAATACCCAAATGAGCCATCTACTATAGACCACATCTGCTCTATAAACTCATAATTTTCACAAGAGGCATGTTTATCTTTATGAACATCTAAAAGAATAGGTGCATTTAAAATAATGTCAGATGATTCCATTCTAGGGCTAGCATAATTAATATCATTCAACACCTCTATATTTTCATAGCAAATGCTTTCCTCTACAGTAAAATCTTCATCACAAACATGGTCTACAAGGCCAACAGAGGTTCCATGAAGCAAATAAAACTCCTCACAACAGTTTTCATACAAACAATTAGTTTGATAGTAATCTTTACAAAACGAATTGAAAGCTGTATGAAAATCTGTCAAAGAATGGATGCTTGTAGTGGGAAGAGATCGACACCAATCAAGAGCAGCTCCATTTAATGAATACCTGAAAAGCTTAATCTGGACATCTTCATGCATGATATTAAGTCGATGAATAACCTCATGAAAGTCCAATAAATGCTCAGCTGGTATCTCCAAAAATTTTGCTTGAAATTCAGGGAGGATATCTTCCCATTCATCTCTATCTGGTAGTGGATTAGGAAAACCAACTATTTGGGAAAGGTCACAGAAAGCCAACCTTTGAGCGAAGATATTTTCCATATTGAGTTAGTGGAGTCACCAATCGATCCTCGAATCATGGAGTCGCCAGGTGAAAGATTCACAACTTTGAATATGCCTGGTCCTTGTTCACCATCAAAGGCTAGATCTTACATTATTGTTACCCCAGGAAGCTTCTCAGGCTGAGAAAGCAGCTGCTGAAACCTTCTCGAGAAAACTCCTCTAGGTCAGCTTTTAGGCGTGCTAAAGTAGCCGCAACTGAAACAGTGATGTGGAAACCTTGGAGTCGCCATAGAAATAGTGATGTGGAAACCTTAGAGTCACCACAATGGAGTCACCAGGTGCATAGTAGCAATCTTTAAGGGCTCTGATGCCTGATGCACCTTCAAAATCAGAGGCTCAATGTCGTTCAATCCCAGGGAAAATCTTCAACTTCATCCCTGACAACGATGCCAAACATGTGGGCGTCGGAAGTCACTCCTGGATTGCAGCAGGAGTAGAGCCCGATGCCCATCAATTTTATGTCAAGAATAATTTAATGGGGGTGATCGAATGGATAGAGACCCAGAAAAGTATAGCTTTAACTCAGGAAACCAGGCCTGGTATGTAGAAAACAAGGGAGGTCTTGATCCAAATTCCGTCAGTAAGTTGAGTATAAGATGGATAGATGGAAGACTTAATGAGATGAGTGAGAAATATTGCCTCGGGCATTAGGCCTTCGGCAGTTTGAGGAGGAAAAAATCAGAATACAAGATCCTTTTGACCCCAAGTTTTAAGGAACTGAAAGGTGACTCGACCGGATCCTCCAATTCTGAGCCATTCAGCGTTGAGAAAGCACAAGAATTGATTAGAAACCCTGTGACTATTACAGTGATCCAACCTACATCATCCTATAACAATGCAACTCGACTGGATCCTCCAATTCCAAGATGTTCTAACACAGTGTAAACAAAGAGATGGAAAGAGGCTGACATCCATAAAGTAAGAAGTCTCAAATTCCAATACATAACCAGAGCGACCAACGCTTCATCAAAACTTTACAATTGGGAGCCTCTCTCAACCATCCCCCCTTACAAAAATATCAAAACTAAGTATATATACTCCTAAACAATTTCCCAACAGAGGCGTCCTAGACTTTCAGGATGGGGCGTCTCTTCAATCAAATCTGGCCTGCACTCCTCTATCATACACCATCTTAACTCTGGATGGATCATGCTAAGGGGTAGCTGAGCCCTTAAATTCCAAATTAGTGTGCACAGAATTCCCTGGTGAGTCGAGGACATTGACATGGCTTCTGTGGGAAAACCAATACAGATGACCATCGCAGACGGACTTCCTGCCGAGACCTCCATACCTCACAATTAATGAGTGAGGCGAGGTTTCAACCACCCCCTCTCCTCTTCATTCATTCCAAGTAGGTATCAGGATTGAGGTCAAGTCGAACCAGCACCTGGAGAATACGGTGCCCCCCTTCTGAAGCTCAACTCGACACTTCGACCCTTTGCGCAGTTCTTTCTATTGCCCCCAAGTGACCACAGGTTGTGACCCTATGCCTATCTTCAAAGGTGCTTTAGACATTTTGCGTTTCGTGGATGGGAGGAGGCTACTCCTTATGCTTCAAAGCTACTAAAGGTGAGGTGGAGAGATATCCCAATCACATGCCACGCGTCCCTCTGGATGGACGGTCCTGATCATCTCGACAATAATGTGGGCTCGGGTCCTAGACGCCTTCGTCACTTCGGGTCTAGTAGCTGGGAAGAGGTTGATCCTCGCTCTTGAAATTCGCGATGGGTGAAAAGGCAAAGAGCCTAATCACGCACCACGGGTCCCTTTAGATAGACGACTGAGATCTTCCGGCGATACTATGGGCCCGAGTCCTGAATGCTTTCGACGCTTCGTATCTCGCAGCTATGAAGGAGCTGCTTCTTGTGCTTCAAAGTCGCAATAGGTGAAAAGGAGAAGAGCCTAATCGTGCACCACGTGTCCTTGTGGAATGGACGACTGAGATGATTTCGACGCTTCGGGGTTCGAGGTTTCGAGATGTGAAATGACGAGGAGCTCTTACCCTTTGAAATCCCGAATGCCGAAATGCCGACATGACTAGATCTTGTGCCATGGGTCTTTGGATGGACGACCGAGATGGATTTGTCATAAAAAGGGGGATACCTCCATTCCTAGGCTCGCTTGACACGACCTAGCGCTAGGACCGTGGGCTCAGTTTCAAAGGTACCTTCGACATTTCGCATTTTGGCAATTTCAGCTGTAGTGGAAGGGAGATACCTTGTTTCTTAAAATTCTGATTGGATGCCACCTGCCCCAACTGGATCGGATGGCCTAGATTTACCTTGAAATATGGGTGCTATATCTTGTGATAAATCTCGGGCAACTTGGTAGCCCTGAAAACCTGATGACCGTCGATTTTCTCTATGGATGGATCTTTGCCATTGAAATCAGACTGCTCGCTCGCTTGTTTGCATTTTCCACCCGAAATGGATTTTTTGTGCACTGCTTATTATGCTCATGGCTGTGACCTTGGACTAGAACGCATTTGATGGATTTTCAAACCCCATTTCTTCGCATTTTACATCAAGGGTCTAAAATCAGGGAAAAACACCCCGCTTGCAAGAATTGGTGCTAAAACATCCTTTGAGAAGTCTCGAGGGAAGACCAAAATCAAGCTCAAAACTAAAAGGAACGTCAAGTCTACTTGCTACCATCATGAGGTATGTCGGAGAAAATATTCCAAAGAGAATGTATTTGATTCACGAAATGTGTGAATTGACAACAAAAATTGTTTGCTTAGGCTCAAGAATGACAAATTTCAGGAAATATCTTCAAGTTGACCTTGAAAATGATGAAGAATTTTACAAAGGGGTCATTTCCACTTTTGCTATAAAAGTTTCAAGTCTTGGTGAGTTCTAGATAAAAGAAGAGGATTTACCTTTGATAATCCATATAAAACAACTCAAGGCATGTTGGTTAAAGATAATAAAGAATTTAAAGGAAATGCTAGTTGAGTGTGATGTTATAATTGTGAAAAGAGGATAATTGTATTTAAAATTAATTGAATTGGATTTATTTGGGTCAACTAGAGATGTGGAGGACCCACACTTAATCTTGAATACCATAGTCTTGTCAAAAGAACACGTGGAGGAAAAGTTGGACACATTGAAGATTGCATTAGCTGAGAAGTTCAACAACTTGACCAAATATTCAGAAACAAAGGTTGAAAGTTGGTTGGTCAGTTATGTGAATAAAAATGAAGACATTGAGGACATCCTTCATCATATTTTGATGGATTTCAAAGATCTGGAAAATTCATTATTATTAAAGTAAGGAAAGAAATAACTGTGGCACCAATGAGAGAATACATCAAGAATTGGTTAAAGAAATCCTTAACTAAAATAGCTGAATCAGATCAAGAAGACATAGTTGTAACTGGTCAATTAGATCTAGGGAAGGAGAATATTAAAGACACACCAACAAACAAATGAAAAATTTATATTCCATCACAATAAGTAAAGCTATAACCTTTCATAATTTCCTATCATTCATACTTCTCGTTCAAACATCATCCACTTGCGTCTTTTCATTCCTTGAGAATCCATAACCGATATATGATCATTTTCCTCTTCTTCTTCTAGGTCCATCTCTATCTTTCAAAGGTCCACAAGAGCCCCATCCCAGTCCATTTGGATGAACTCTATATTTTAATTTATATTTCATTGTAAAATTAGACTTTTATTTTTGAACTTCCCTAGAGAACTATTTTGAGGTGCAACTTTAATGATTTCTCAGACTTTGAATTTCTGAGTATGATATTTTTGAAGTGTTCCTATCATATTCTCTTCCAGATTTAAATGATATACTCTTTTCAAGTTCTCTGCATTGTGGACTTATATTTTTCTATATTATGAATGTGACCAAATATTATTTATACTGTGATGGATGTGAAGAATGTGTTAATTTCATATGATCGTTTCCCTATTTATGTATAATATTGTATACATATTATATTTCAATTTTTAATAATATTCTTGGCCCTTCTCTTAGGAACTTTTCTCTGTGAATATATTTCTACTTTAGAGTGTATTATTATAATTTATTTCAAGCAATAACAGATGAGTACCACCTTTTTAAAAACACAGGGGGATTTTATCCTCGTGAGGTTGTTTGGATTTTGACCAATCTAAACATCAACAACTATCTACATAATGCATCATAGGGAAACTATTGCGCTATCCATTAGAGATGGAGTGTGACAGTGTATAGATAATAAGATACATGCACCTAACTTCCTGTGTATGAAATGAATTCATATTCATCTGACCACCAAGAAATTTGAATCTCGAAGGAGAAAGAATGGTTCGACTAACATATCTATGTACATATGCCAACTAGGTATCTTCTACAACACTAGGCGATAGATTAGGGAACTCGGGCCAAACCTCCCCCCTCCTAGACAAACCAATGATGAAATAAACATCCTCCTCAATGGGTTGATACCACAGATTGGGACCGACCCTGATGCATGTCGACCATCATCCCAATGATGGATCAATTGTTGTAACAATGAAGAGTTCCCCCCGAGGTATTTACCCTCCTCGTAAACCTTGAGGAGGCCAAAATCCATCAAAAGGGAACATGTCTGCTATGAAATAAGGTGAATGAAAAACCCCCTCCCTCTCTCTAGCCTCCCACTCATGTAAAAATGTGTATGTTTTGACCTACTATTTTTGTTGCTCCTCCTCTCACCATCATCGTCTCTGATTCACATACAAATATTTTTAGGCACATATGTAGATAAAATGAATTGAAATTATAAAACACACACATACATAAATAACTTGTATTTAACAAAAACTAAAATTAAATTTTGTTTGCAACAAAATGTAGAAAAGTAATCAGTGCGCCTAAAACAATAACTACGCACCACCAACTGTGCTCTATATTAGACAAACAACACCACCACATGATGTTGTTATTGTCATGCACCAATGCACCACATTTCTTATCGCACCGCCACGTATTTTACCGATGCATCCCATAAGACGCATCACACTGTTAAATTATGAAATATTCAACCTGATGCAGTGCTCTTTACAACACCAATGCATTTCTTGTACCTAAAGGCACCTAAATTGTTTTATTTCAAATTAAGCGGTGCAATGTGTTAATATCAACGCACCGATGCTACAGTGTTATTGGAGAAGAAAAATTTTGTCTTGCAGTGCATTGGGTTGTGTAGAGCACTGGTAATGGGTGTCCAATGATATTCCTTGGCATGCCAAGTCATTAAATATTATTCCCTATGTGGTTCTGTTAACAACACCAATGCATTTGGTTAACAAGGACGCACAACTAGGATAAAATTTATGGTGCGCAAACTTATTGGTGCATGCTCTTAAACTGAAAGAATCGATGTGTCAGTTCTACCAGAGCATGAGAATGTTTTTTAGAAGTTCGTTGTCTTTCATAATGCACCAGGGACAGGGCCTCACAAAAGACACACCGCTATGTTTATTTTTTAAAACTTATCGCGGTGTTTTTCCTTTAACAACACTAGTGCGCACTGTTAGCACTTACACACCGGTGCTCCTCGTTTATTGTTGCATCACCGTGTGTTTTAGAGATGTGTCCCATAAGACACACCACACTGATAGATTGTGAAATATTTGGCTCGATGTCTTTCTCTTTACAATACTGGTGCGTTTGTTGGATCTATGGGAACTGATAGGTTAATTTTTTTTATTGCAACTTAAACGTTGCGATGTGTTACTATGAACGCACCAGTGCTACCATGCTATTGGAGCACCAATGTTTTGTTTAGAGGTTTTTTTTGAATCATAAATCAAGCACTAGTAACGAGGTATCCAATGAGACACTATGTTATTCCAAGTCCGTCAATATATGTCTTAGTGCAATTATGTTAACAACATTGTTGCATTTGGTTAAAATGGTTGCACCGCTATGTTAAATTTTATGAGTCGTGAATGTAGTAGTGCACTTAACTAAATAGAATAAATTGATGCTCCAGTGTTCCAAGAGAACTGACATGTTGTTTAGCGGGCATTGTCCTTTATAACGCATCAGGTGCGGGACGTCACAAACGACGCACCAGTTGAGGGGTGTCATAAAAGACACGCCGCTTTGTTTTTTAAAATTTATCATGGTGATCTTCCTTGAACGACATATGTGCATATAGTTAGATTAGACAGACCAGAGGTAGTGCTTGATGTGATTTTAGCACAAGATGCATTGCTTTGGGGTGAGCCAAAGCGTTCAGGTGCACTGTGCAGAATTGGAAAAAAATTGAAAAAAGGGCCAAATTTTAAGCTAAATTCAAATTTTAATTGTAAGAAAATGAAAATAGGAAGGTAATAAACAATTTACCTGGACTCTTATGTCCCGAGGAGGTATGGTTCCACCATTGAGAGAAAATGAAAATTCATGGTAATTTCAAAAATTTGGAAATGTGTGGAATCTACTAGTGGAGTTATGCAACTCATTGTAGAGCATCGAAAATGATGCGTCTTTGGAAGGAGAGTGAGAATCAGTGTTTGCTTGAGAGTTTGGAAGCACAGGATGAAGTGTAACAATGGAAATTGGGTTGGTATTTTTTTTATTTACCCTACTATGGTGTGCCTGGCGATAGTGATAAGCATCTGGTCGTAAGATTCAATGACACCAGTGCGCTTTGATCATTGCTTGTTATTTTTATTATAATTTATGACAATGATTTTGAACATTTAAGCATCAGGGTGTTAACCTCCACAAAAACCTTCGGTTTACTGCCTCTGCTATAAACAAAGAAGGGATAAATTTTTCGGAGAGGTTTTGTAAAAACCTCCGCTAGAAGGTGTTCTCCTTACAATGAAATGATATCATTTCCTTAGTTTTTTGTTCTCTTCTTGCCAATTTTTATGATCCATACATCCATACTATATTTTTATTTGTGTCAATCCTTGATTGTTTAATGTCGCAAAGTTTTTCCTGTCATTCCATGAATTTTTGTGGCTTATCTAATTTGTTTTAGTTGTTGATATTTGATAATATCTTATTGCATATTGGTTCCTTGATGCCACATTCCATGAATGTTGTTGATTATGACATCTACTTCTTTCAAAGCGAGGATGTTGTTCATGCTCTTCTTGTAGACTTTCTTGGTAATGAAGATGTCAGTAAGGTCCTACATATCATATTTTTCTTTAATATTTTCCATGTCCTTATCGTCAATCTTCATTTCTCATGGTGAGACATGATTTAGTCTTTGTGCTTGAACATTAATTGTCCTTGGATTTGAGATAATAACAATATATCTGAACTATGTGTACTCGAGATAAGCTCAATTTATTTAAATATTTTATGGAAACCTTTTATCTTATCTCAATTCTCCTTATGAAGTTAAAGGGTGATGTTATCCATCATTTTCATTCATCCTTCTTTGATTCTCATTGGTGGTCTTAATTTGACATCTTTAGTATTCAAAGCTTAATTATCTTGTTGCAAATTTACTCTTCAAGTATTTTGTCATCTCTTCATTTACGATCTTTGAGTACAATGCCTTATATATAATATTTTTAACATTTTTAACGTCATTAAGGAGGTATTTGGTGTTTTTTTTCCCAAAGAATTATAGCCCCTCACTCACCCATGTACTAAGCATTCCAAGCGAGGACGCCAGTATCTTACTAGTCCCTAACGAATTTCCTCCCTCTTCTTTTCTTTTCTATATAAAGGGCAGTGGTATCCACGAGTTGAAATACCTATAGTTAATGCCAAGAGACTCAATGGTATTTGATCTTGAGACCTATGTGAATTTTCACACGAGATCGCTTACTAATCCAATTAACCTTTGGAAATTTTCAAAGCTATTTCTTATTATCATGCAACCTTTGGTTTTTTCATATTTAATTTTGAGTTCTTCCTTTGAATCATCATTTTCCTCATTTTATTTTCTTATGTTTCCATGCTTTAGGTTCTTAACCTCCTTGATAATTGCTTTATTATGGGATCACAACCTGGAGAACTAAGTCACTATCTCTTCTTTTCCCTTTTTCAATTTCACCGATTCCAAATCTCTCTTCTAAAGTTTTGTTTTTCTTCCCTCACTTCATCTTTGATTGTTTTAATGCCACATTCCCTTGATCTTGTTTACGGATTCCAAAAATTCTTCCAAAGTGTGGTGAAATCATTTGTCTTCATCAAGATAATACAACCTATCATGTCTATTACCTTGCAAATGGACACCCTTATAACCATATACTATTTATTTTTCTAACAAGAACGACTAATTTGTATTAAAAAAGAGTGTTTTGGAAAAGGCTGAATCAACAAAGAGATACAATGATTTAAAAAAGAAAAGCTAGTTGTCTAACAACAAAGATTTCCTTTCCTGGCCATACAAAAAATGCTACATCAACATATAACAAAGTGTCCATTTTCCAGGTATATATTCTTACATACGAGTGCAACAAAACGATGAATTTACATATCATAAAAGACTGATTATTTTAATTTGAGTGTAGTGTCCACTATCCAATCCTAGTTTATCTCCATTGACTACTTTGTGTTGGACTGAAGTTGTTGATCCACTTCCCGAGCCCTACATCCATGATAAGATGTAGGGGATTACACATTTGCTTGATTTTGCATCCATTGTCGTCAAATTTCCTAGTTTTCCAGGTGAAGGGACAAAATTTCTTTGTTCTGCCTGTTCACATCCCTAAGAATAATGCAATTCTCCTTGTCATGTTTCTGGTTCTACTCCACCAACTTGGTCTCAAGTTGAGAAATCTTTTCTCTTTACAATTATATCTCACATTTCTACCTCCCAAGTCTACCTTCAATTCTCAAACCACACAGGATGAGAAACGACATTGGTCTGGACCACAACACCATGGTGCACTCCCAGAAATGTCGAGGACCTTACCAGCTACAATTTCTTTTGCCCTCTAAATGAGAGTCGAAGCATGAATGTGCAAAGATAATTCACGATTCCCAACAAAAGAACATGGACTAAATCCCATGGCGAGGCAAACCGATTCATGAATTAGGTTGATCGCCCACCTGATGTCTCTGCGTGTGAGATGATGTGGGAAGGAGAGACTGTAAATACCACATTGCAAAACCATCATCACCCGATAAGGAATATTAATGCGCACGAGTGAGTGAATATACATGTACCAGGTGGTACATATTGATGAGATGGGGTAGTGTTGTTGAGTCATGAGATTGAGTTGTAACATGTGCTTCGAGACTATTGGGTTAGACACCCTAAAACCAACTTTAACATTAATCCTTGTTTCAAAAAAAAACCCTTGTTTTTGAATAAATAAACATGCCTTGGATTTGATCCATGAATTCAAAACATTTCCCATTTTTTTAATAAATAATCCAGCCATATTAAGGAAGAACATGAACAATAGGAACATCATTAACTTTGAGTTGCCCCTACTCGAGGGATTGTGTTGATTTTTCCAAAGTGTTTTCCCTAGAGTTTATATGTGTGAATACATGAAAGAAGTGAAGCAAGTGAATTCCCCCCCCTCTTGGATGATTCTTTAATAATTTCTTTGTAAATTCAGTTGGTGACATTTTTGCGGATGTTGAATCCTGTTCATGACAAATTCTAAGTCCCCTATTATAATATATCCTTCTAATTCTCCTCTTTTATAAGCTTTAGTCCCATATAAACTAGCATGCCCTCCGCTTGGTTTATGGAGGCACGTCATGAACCCCACGCAAAGGAAAGTACCTCTAATACTTTGGAGTCATAAGGCAATCCCCTCGCACCTGTTGCCCCTATAACCATATATTGTTTACCACTAAATTTCCCTCATAATATTGAACCGTTATTAGTGATCAATGTTTTCATTGACTCCACTAAAACTTGGTATTACCATCACATGTTGTCTCAAACAGTTGGGATATTATATAAACCCTTGACTTCTAATATGATAGATACCCAATGGGTATCTACAAATTGTCCCAATAATTTTTACCTAAATAATCTCTTCTATTTTTTTCGATTTCCTTTTGAATCACCAAAATGCGACATTCCAATAAAAAATTATGACAATTTTGTGTCAACATACCTTTTTATGCCCCTTTATGGGGACTTTTTTACCAACCAACCTTCTATATGTTATATATATGAGGTTTTTTTATTCAACTTTGCTTAAATTTGAACCAATAATAAACTAAAATATTTTCCTACATTCAATTAGTCTCATTCAGTTGGGATAATCCAAGAGGGATTTATGATAGTTTTTAAATGCTACCATTTTTAACCCTTCCTAAAAGAGTGAGGTTGTACAAATAACAACTCCATTAATTATTGTTTCCAAGGAAAAAATTGCAATTTCTATTTGAGGTGAGAATGGAAATCACACTTCTCATGTGCACAAGGAAAAATACAAAATAAAGAAGGAAAATTGTTGGAGATATTACACAGTCACCTTGTATTCACTTAGTATTTCTTTTTCTAGGTTGACTAATTTATGTTGAGGGTGCCTCTGGCTAGAGATATTCTCCCCTAGATGAGGGTACCACATTCTCTTCATTCTTGAGTCAGTTACACCTCTTTTAGACTAGTGGAGTGGAGTCTTGCATGGAAACCTCGGTATTATCACCAAGTGTTTCATGCATACCTCAATATCATCACCATGAGGGCACACTTACCTGGGGACCATCACTAGGAAGGTGCCATATAACACACCCGACCCCCTAACCCTTACTTGGGATGATGGGGTGTCTAAATTTCCTCTTCATCACCTTAGTTGTTTTCTATATCTAAACCCCATAGATGGAGTATTCGCACTGATATCTTTCCATATACTACAACCACGCTCAAAACCGAGATCTAAATTAAAATTTACAGTCTTTCAATTTTTTTGGGATCTAAGTTATCAAATCCATCTCACGACCACACAACACCCTGCCACTTGTGCCATCCGACATGTCACTAAATTAAAATTTGGCGTGACACCTTCCACCTGGCTCATTGGGAATTCGAGATTAACGACTCCTATCACTTGGGCCTATCATCATCGTCATCAAGGTTCTATTACTGAGGAGTTGTGAGTCACCCCAACCAATAAGTTCTGACGATGAACTCTCTGGTGGTTCTAGACCCAGATCTAACGACTCTTGATCTATGACATCTAATGGTTTTGATCGCTTCAACGCATTTGACTTATGAGATGAATAACATCCACTCCTTTAACCTCTTATAAGTTGAACAAGTGGGACCTACACAGATCCATGGCTAAGATTTCATCTTTCCTCTTCATTGACCAACGAATATCATTTGACCTTGAGATCCTCTTCATCGTCTACTGAACTTCCTGGCCTTACCCCAAGCCTTTTTCCACTATATTTCGACAAAATATTTGGATGTAATGACATATAGATCCGATGGTCAAGGTTTTATTCAAATACCTAAGGACTTCCACCCCCATCGAGACCACTCTCGTCCTGTCAACTATCTAGTTGTCAACACATGTCACCCTACGAGACACGCTAGCTTCCAGGATGACATTCTCGTCGACATGATTTCACTTCTCTTTTTATGCCTCACTTAGGTGGGACCCACAAAAATCTATGGTTGAGATTTAATCTCGCGTATATACCGATTGACGATTCTTATTGTTTCCCAAATATTCTTCATCATCGGCACTCCCTTGCCATTGTTGGATCTCCTTGCTCCAACTCTTGGTCGTTTTAATGCCTCAACCTCTCGACAAATTGTCTCAATCTTCCCATCACACCAATTCAACAGTTATTGATGGCTTTAAGACTTCTTCATCATTGGAGCCTTTCTCTTTGCTTCTCAACTCAAAACTTCCAATGAACTCACCCTTCGACATATGGCAAAGATTCATTCACCACATCGAATCAACAATTGTAATCTCTCCTGACTCAAACACAAGGTTTCCTACTGGTTAACGACTTGAAATTAGGACTTAGCCAAATTCAAGAGTTCTTCAAGGGTTTTCTAGATCTTCAAGAGTTCAAGAAATACTTTGTGACCAACTAAGGATTTATTGCCTCCTTGCGGTGAAGTTTGGACATCTTTCAAGCTTTCCATTCAAGAATGGGAGGTTCCCCTAGGACACAATGTTATTTAACCCCTGTAATTAACTCCCGACACACGAGCACTCAGGTCACCCTCCAAATGTATATTTTATGCATATCTTGCAAGCTTTCCTCCTAAGCTGCAAGATCCTTCGGGATACAAACTACCCCTACTTGGTCTATCTTTGTAGGTTAATAGATTAAACAGTGAAAACATCCCAATATACTCCATTTTAATTAGGAATTCAATTCATTAATTACATGCATCCATATTTCCATTTAAATCAGAAGACTACAAGTTTACATCATTAACACACATCAAATAGGTCAAGATAAACACTTATTTTTCCAGGGAATTAGAAACAACCAACTTACTAAGAGAGGATGCCTTTCCTCCCAACTTTAGGCTATGTTGCAAAGAACCTTCCTACATCAATCCACCCCCATGCCAAGCCATAATATCACAAGGGGAATGATTCAACTGGTTCTCAATCTTAGAATGATCCAGGAAGGTTACTCTCCTTCCTCCACTGAATATAACAGAAGTTAACCCCTTCCTATTGGGCTTAGGGATTCCATAGGTTTATCATGTACCTTCCCCACTAGATTTCCTTTGCACAAGGGATCCCCTTCTCTGCTATACATTCTCTTGGTGATCTCCCCTTACCAATGTCGGTTTCTGTCCAATCAACACCAAGTTGCAACCCTGCATCGCTCCAGTCTGGATTTGTTTCTTCTCATTTCAGGTTGATCAAAAATCTTTTGGATGAGCTTCCTACTTTCTTCAAGAAAAACTCTCCAATTTCTTCTCTTCTTCACATCGTTCCTTCAAATGTCTTTGTTCAATGTGTCATTTGCATGTGCGTCTACTCCTCCTTTGTTTTTCTCTTTCTCTCATAGTGATGTTTTTCATCTTTGGTCTCTTCCTCCTCCAATTCCTTGGGGTTCCCATGACTTCTTCTAGACACGACCTATTATTTAGGGTCTGAATTCCTGAAGGTTAAAATACTTGGATGTCCTATCATCGTGTTATTCAGTTGACCCCTTGTCTCCTCAAGAGATCAGGACTGTTAGTAGTATTAACTACCCCAACCACCAATCTTGTTCCCTCATTAACAATTCACGTGGTCTCTTGCAGGTTCAAGTACATGAAAATGTGGTGCATTCAATTTGTAGGTGTAGGTTGAAGTGTTAATAAAGCTTCATGTTTTCTTCATTGAAGCTTCTCCACTTCACCTCACTGATCCACCTCATCCATCCCACTTCATCAATTCCCACTTGTGACATCATGGTCAATACTCTCAATTTTCCCTCTTAGTCAGTTGTCTGGTGTTTTTCATTAATCCCAGCAGAATTACAAGCTTCATAATCACATTATATGAAGTATTAGGATAATTACAGTTATGGGGGAAAAATGGGGTGTTACACGCCACATAAGTGAATGCTAGATTCTCTCCTCACTCTACTTCTGATCAGTCAGTTAAATGATGACCACATGGCTAGTTAACTAGGACTAAGTGACAGTTCACTCTAGAATCTGTCAGTGAGTCCTCACATCCCTCTAGATCACTACAATGACGCATTAGTTTTCTCATGTAGAGCATATCATGTGTATTTTTACTATTCTCTCATTAGTGAATACATTTGTTTTTCATTCTTTCTCTCAAGCTTGTCTCTCTTTCTCTTTTCTCTTTCACAAGCTTTATGCGATCTTTTCTACTAGCTAGATTCTCTATGTGACAGGTTTCCAAAAAAATTCACATGGTATCAGAGCTTTGTTGCTAGGAGAAAGCACATAAGAATTTTATTTTGTAGGTTCATGAGGAAGATGCAGTAAAAAAGAATGGAGTACCCATCGACAATGCTTCTCACGCCGCATAACTAATTCAAGTGGAAGCTAAAAATTCTTCATTAGCTCAAATGTAGAGGCTTGTACCAGATTACAATGGCTACAGAGGTGAATCCAACATCAACTATTGAGAAAAATAGGTATCTCAACTGCATGTATGAGGCCTACGACTTTATCTGCATGTCTATGTCCCCCGAGCTAATGTTTCACATCGAAGCTTGTACCACACCATATAATATTTGGACACATTTGGATGATCTCTTTGGAAAACAAGATGAAATGAGAGGCCATATGCTCAAGGTAGAGTTTAATTCCTTGTATCCAAGAAATTTTGACAACATCCAGGACTTCTTTACGAAGTTCAAGTTTCTGCTTCTTCATCTAAAGACATGTGGTGTTGAAAAATCAACTCAACACAATCAATTGATCCTTTCTATTTTTTTAAAACTTGGTCTAGAGTATGTTGTGTTTGTCTCAACATTCCATACAATGAGATTCACTTTAGGATCAACCTGGAAAATGGTAACATTGGATCAATTTATTGAGTCCCTAATGCACGAGTAAGATAAGCTCATCAAAATGGGGATAATCAAGGGACCCAATGCACATGCACTTGTTGTGCATGAGAGAAACAACACATGCAATCCAAAGACCAATCAAAAAGTAAATGGCAAGGCACATTCTAAACACAAGAAGGAAGACAATCCTAAACCCTTTAATGATTCCTCTGACTCTAAGGGCAGAAAAGGAAAGAAAGGGAAGTATAAATGCAGTTACTTCAATTGTGACTATTAACCCGAATTAGCATGCATGAAGAAAATAATTGATCTAATGGCATAGATGCTTCAGAAGAAAAACCTTTGGGAACACATTCCTGAGGTTGCCAAGAAGAATCTGAAATATATAACACCCACAAAATGAGGTAACTCTCGTGCTTTAATTTCTATTCATTCCTCTCTCTATGCATGGATCATGGATTCAAGTGCGTCCCATCATATGGCAGCCTTAGAAAATGTTTTACCTTTTATTATTTCATGCATGGGTCCTCCCATCCTCATGAGAGATGATACCCCAGTTGAGGTCACTGGACAAGGGAGGGACTCCAACATGAAAGTTTTGAGAACGTCTTGCATGTTCCAAAAATATTTGTCAATCTTCTCTTTGTTTATAAAATAATGAATTATGGCACAGGAAAAAGGGTAGAGTTCACACTTGATTCTGTAACCATACATGACATGCATGATAACTCAAATATTGTTGTTGGTGAGGTAAATCACCAGTCTTTTTTGTATACGTTCAATAATTTTATTGCTAGATCTGATTATGCTTTACTATTGATGCATGTTGAGAATGATAATAGATTATGGAATTAAATATTTGGTCATCTAAACTTCAAATACATGTAGCAACTTAGCTAAAAAATAATGGTCACAATCTTGCCTAACATACACTTTTCCAAAGGAGTTTGTCAAGGATGCTTTCTTGGAAAAAATTCTCGAGAGAAGTTTGAAAAGGGGAAAGCTTCGAGGGAATCCTCTCTCTTGGAGCTCATACATAGTGATCTAATGGGACCCTTTCCACATCTGTCCATCTAAAAGGCAAGGTACATGCTTACATTTATTGATGATTTCTCACGATACACTTGGGTGTATTTTCTCAGGCACAAGTCCAATTTTTTTTACAATATCAAAGACTTCAAAGCTCATGTAGAAATTCAGTCTTGGAGGAAGATCAAAATCCTCCACATAAAAAATGGGGGGGGGGATATGTGAATCGATATGTCCAACATCTTTTTTCAAAGGTTAGTATACATATACACCATACAATACCTTACACTCCACAACAGAATGTAGTAGCCAAGAGGAAGAAAAGATCCCTCAAAGATATGGCCACTTTCATGTTGCATGCAAGGTATCTACCTTCCAAGCTTTGGACAGAGGAACTTAACTATGTTAACTACATTCAAAAAATATCTCCTCATAGATATGTCAAATACTAGACTCCCTTTGAGGCATGGAGCAACAATAAACATGAAGTCACCCACTTCCGAGTATTTGGATCACATGTGTGGGCCCGCATACCCTTTGAAAAGAGGAAAGTGTTACATTCACATAACATCACATGCATATTCATGGGATATCCTGGTGGTGTGAAGGGTCATCGGTTGATTGATACCTCAGTGTACTAGTTAATTATTAAGTGAAGTGTCCAATTTGAGGAAAGTCCCTTGCATGCACCATTGGAGCCAATGCAAAAACTTATGCACTTCCTCCTACACCAAACATCAAAGATAATGAGTCCACCTATTTATATCATGATTCATATCAGAGCTTTGAATGTGATTTGGAAGATGATGAGCATGCATATGGTGAGCCACAACAGATTCCCAAGTGGGCACAATCCACCCTATAGGCAACAAGTGATCTTGTGGGGGATCCAACATATTAGAGGAGGATGAGTTCCCACTTTGAGGATCCTCCTCATTCACTTGTAGCTATTGAACCAGTAATTCCCATGCATTGCTACATGGTTCTAGCTTCAAACCTTCAAACCTATGCATAGGTTGCAGTGAATCCCTTCTAGGAAGCCACTATGTAGGAGGAGTACAACTCTCTCCCCGAGAACCAAACTTGGGATTTGGTTCCGCATCCTTTAGACATGAATATTGTCAAATGCATATGGGTCTATAGGATCAAGAAGGTGGCAAATGGACATGTGAGAAGGTACAAGGCAGGATTGGTTTCCAAAGGTTTTCAATAGATCCATGAGATAGACTATGATGAGACCTTTGCTCCAGTAGCAAATATGGACTCCATCCGATTGATCCTTTCCATTGTAGTAGCCAAGGGGTGGGAATTTCACCAGATGGACGTGAAGAATGAATTTCTTCATGGGGATATCTTAAGGGTTCATACATAACACATCCTTAGTGTGCCAACTGAAAAAGTCACTCTATGGCCTCAAGAAGGTGCCTAGAGCATGGTATGCGAAGATGGAAGTTCTATATGTTGATGACCTCCTGATCAAAGGAAGTTCGACCTCGGTAATTTCTTTGGTCAAAGACATTTTGCATGACTAGTTTTCTATTATGGACATGGGTCCATTGAAAATTTTCCTTATTCTCAAGATCAATGAGGATGCTTTAGGAATCAATCTATCTCAAACTAAGTATGTGTTGTGGCAAACAACAACCCATTTATTTTCTTCTTTGGTTGATAGAAAATTAGGGACCCTTTTGGTTTTTATGAGAAGTTTTCTCTTATATTTGTTTCAGTTTCTTTTGTTTGACTGGTTTGCATATAACTATGTAGATATTTTCATCATATTTGTTAGTGAATTGTTTCCACTAGACATTATTATGAATTCAATAATTATTGAAAGTAAATTTAACGACAATTTTTCATGTTGATATCGATTATTTACTTCGAATTTCATGACTTTTAACATGAAATTTGAAGCAAGATTAAGGGGACCTTATTTATATCGTTCAATAGTTAGTCTGTGAATTCATGACTTGTTTGTATAATCATGTCTATTTCTATTGAAGATTAATGTCATCATGATTCATGTTTTTTTATCCTATTTCAAATATGGAATTCAAGAACAAATTCTCTTTTATTAATAAATTTGTTCTTTTATTCCTAACTTAATTTTTAACTTCCTTATAATATTTCTAAAGAATGATTTCATTTGAAATTAGACTTAATGGTTATGATCTCTACCATTATTTGAAGTTATGAACAATGGAATAATTGATTTTATGTATTTGGATTTTTTTTGGTTTGATTAATTCATTACTATGAACCCTTTGATCCGATCACTTCAAAAGTTGAGCATATATCTTATTATTTCAAGACTTGCGAGTAATCATTACAGAGCTTTGGAGGTTGAGTTTTGTACTTTGTGATTAAAACGTTTTTATGATCATCATAATTGATCATTCACCTTGAGACCATGATCAATTACGTAGATCATTATGTTCACTACAAGTGTACTGAAGCATGTACTGCATGTCATCATATCCATTATTCATTTAACTTGATAGTACTTGTGAAGTCTGGTGAGATGGGTTCAAGGTATATTTCCTTCTTATTTTCGTGTTTCTAGAGTTTGTTGAGTTTATTCTAGTTTCCATTTCTGCATTCACATCCCTACTCTCTGTTAACACCCAAAGCCAATAATGTGTTAGGCTATCTGTGTTACCCATGGCTCCAATAGTAAGAATCAAACCTTCGGGGTTCGAAATCCTTGAGGCCTATGAATAATACTTAGCTTTGTTTTAGGGAGTCGGGTGGTTGGAGTTCATCAGGTCTTTTTGGGGTCATAATGTAGTAGTTTCCATGATCTTTTCTTAGAGCTTCAATGGAAAAGTAGCTAGGGTAGGTGATACTGAAATTAAGGTGAATGAAGAAATGATAGCCAAATCCACCCATTTGCCGGTGGTAGGAGAAAAATGGTCAAAGAATTTCCTGGTTAAAAATATTCCCTGGAATGAATTCTTGGTGTCAAGGAAGGCGACATATAACCCTAAAGATATGCCCTTGACCAACCTAGAAAATAAATGGCTTGGACCGATTTTGATTGTTAAATGGTATATTACTTGCGAAGGTCGCTATGGTTTAGTATTCTACTATCATTTCCTTCTTTTAATGTTTTTCATAGGATACCAACTGAATTTCCCTTACTATTTTCACAAGAGCCTATAAAAAATGGCAAAATGATACCCAAGAGGGTTTGGTAATCCATATAGGAATTTGTTCTATCATGGGTTAATCAAAATTTTAGTTGAATGTCATTCAACCCAGATAGGGGATTCGTGGGAAAATTTACTCAGAGAAATAGTTTCTCTAAAACCCTAATGCAAGTTAATGGTTTGTAGGAACTTGGGTTAGGGTCTGATTTGAATAGTTCATTTGGGATTTGTCATAACAAGTTCTCTCACACTTTGTTACATGAGGAGGTATTGACGAGGGTAACCCATAGTATGAGTCAAAAATCAAGTCTGGCTTTTGACCTTGTAGTGGCCAATGAAATTGATAAAGTTCAATCCGATCATTTGGGTCAGGATCATATGACTCGGTCTTCATCTCATACCCCTGCAATCATGAAATATTCTATTAAATATTTTTATGAAACAACAAATAAAATAAATGATTTAAAAGGAAAGCATCATGCACGAAGAATATCTAGAATGACCAGTAATAAGCTTAGAAGAACGTCAGATTCAAGCTATCTGATTCATATTACTGATGATGAATCAAAGACTGAAGTTAAAACTTCTCCTTCTAAATATTTCAAACAATCACCGTGTATTAAGTTAAATCAAGAGGATGGGTCATCACCAACTATTAACCAAGATGTAAAATATAAAGGACACGATGGTCTTGTTTTTGGAAATTTGTTCTAGAAATAAAAATATTGTGGTGTAGTGCCCATTTTAAAAAGCAATATCATTGAACTTGAATTAGAAAACCAACAACTAAGGATGCAAAATAACACCATGATGGAACAATATGAGAAACAAATTTTTGAGTTAAAGAAAAAGTATGTGAATGTTGAAAGACCAATGGTTGTAAAATATTTTGGAGTTAATGTGTTTATCACTTTAGATCTAAGGAATATTGCTCAGTCTAAAGATTAATGTCCAGTCTTTAAAATTTGCTTAAGGTCTGATTTTCATTTTGAAGTATGCAAATCAATGTGATTGGTTTTATTAGTTGTATTTGATTATTTTTAGAGAGACTATAAAATCGTAGATTATGTAGCTACTCTATTAAAAGTGTGTTATTTATTAATGTATTCTATTTTACGATTTGCAGGGATTCGATGCAACATTTGCAGCTGAATTATTGTGCGATTTTCAAAGTAATCAATCCAAGTGCATTCCGACTGTTAGTTTGTTATAAGCATGTTGGATATTCATGTAGATGTTAACCTTGTACAATATTTTACTACAAACAGATTTTCAATAAAAGAACTGAAAATATACAATGGAAAATACACACATTACACAAATATTTTTCCCTTGGAAACCCAAATTGGGAAAACCAACATATTCTATATTCTTTCTCTTCATACATTGTTTACAATGCAATATACATATAGGAGCCAACAACATCCAAAACCCTAATCCAATGACCTAGATTATTCAACAACCCTAATTCCTTAACCAAAAATAGAAAACCATCGACGAAAAACCATGTGACAAAAAACCGCCCATATATGGACATGAAATTCGAGGACCTCCCAAAAATGGACACAAAACCGAGGACCCCCCTCCATGCCCGGTGCAACAAAGAGACTTCTTCTAGTCGTGCAAATAATATAACACATATCCAACATTCTCCCACTTGTTGAGTTCTTTGCATACAAGGGGTTACATGGTTACATAGTTAACAATCCAGGGCAACAATGTCCATAGATCCTCTACACCAAGAGAACTTCTCAGTGCTCACAGATTTTGTTAATGAATCTACAACTTTATTCAAAGTGTCCACCTTCATCAGCAACCAATTCTTTTCTTTAACCATGTCTCTCACAAAGTGATATTGAACATCAATATGCTTTGTCTTTGAATGATAAGTCAAGTTCTTTGACAGAAAAATTGCACTCTGACTGTCAAAATCTATCCTTACAGTTTGTTGTACCAACCCAATATCTTAAGATAATATTTGTAACCATACTGCTCCTTGCTTGCATGAGTGGTTGCCATGTATTCAACATCTGTAGTTGAAAGTGCCACTACATGCTGTCTTTTTCTCATCCAACTGATTGCTCCTCCAAACAGGTTAAACACATACCTGCTTGTAGATCTCCTATGATCCAGATCTCCATCCCAGTCTACATCCACAAAGCCATGTATTTCCAACACTCTGTCCAATCCTGGTCTTCCTTGGTAGCACAATCCATAGCTAGTAGTGCCACACAAATACCTGAAAAACCCTCTTTACTATTGTCCAATGCTCCTTCCCTAGTTTTGACATATACCTGCTCAAAACTCCCACTGCATGTGCAATTTATGGTCTAGTACATGCCATTGCATACATTAATCTGCCAACCACACTTGCATATGGAACATGAGACATGTCCTCCTCCTCTTCTCGTGTCTTGGGAAATTGATCCGCAAATAACTTTACACCTATTGGAATAAGGACCCTGACCGATTTACATTCCTGCATATTAAACCTCTGCAAGATTGTCTCGACATATTTTCTCCGATTTAACTAGAGTTTCCTCTTTTTCCAATCTCTTTTAATTTCCATGCCCAAAATTAAATTTGCAGCACTAAGATCCTTCATGTCAAATTTAGAGTACAACTGAGTTTTCACATCCTGGATAATCTCCTTGTTGTTTCCTATCAACAACATGTCATCCACATAGAAGACCAAATAAATCCAATGATCACCAATTAATTTAAAATACACACAATGATCCTCTTTTCTTCTTATGAAGCCAAGTCCCAACATATAAGTATCAATTTTTTGATACCACATCCTTGGTGATTTTTTTAAACTATACATGGACTTTTCATCTTGCATGCAAGCTCCTTCTTTCCCTTCACAACAATTCCTCCTTGTTGCTTCATATAGATTTCTTCTTCCAGATCCCCATGTAGGAATGCTATCTTCACATCCATATGTTATACTTCAAAATCAAATGCAGCAACAATAGATAACATAAATATGATAGAATTTAACTTGGAAACATGAGAAAAAATCTAACCAAAATCAATTCCCTCAACCTGGGAATAACCCTTTGCTACTAACCGAGCTTTGTATTTCTCCACTTTTCCTTCTGCATCCAACTTCCCTTGAAATACTTTCTACCAATGGGATTTATTCCAGCCGACAAATACACTAGATCCCAAGCCTCATTCTTATCCAAAGCTTCCATTTTTTCAACCATGACCTTTTTCTAGAGTTTTCCATCCTCTGAATCCACTGCCTCCCTAACAGTTCTAGGATCATCATCAGTAATCGACAAATCAAAATTTGAATAGAAATCAGATGGAGTATACCTTTCTAGTAGTGTTTTTTCCCGCACTGATCTCCTCAATACTAGAGTATGAGGATCTTCTTCTTCTGATTCTTGTTCTTCTGTAGAGTCTAATTCATCATCCTTTGGCTCAAACTCTATTTCCTCTAGTTCTTCCTTACTTGGTAGGACTTCATGTTTGACAACATCCTTCATTTCTCTAAATACCACATCTCGACTATACAAAACCTTCTTAGTTTCTCGGTTCCAAATCTTATAACCTTTAATACCATCTTTATACCCAATAAAGATACACTTTTCAACCTTCTTATCTAGCTTATTCCTATTTTCGTTTAGAACATGAACATAGGCCTCACAACCAAATACCTTGAGATGTGTGAGAGAAGGTCTCTTACTAGTCCATACCTCTTGTGGAGTCTTGTCATCCAGTGATGAAGAGGGTGATCTGTTGACCAGGTAGCATGCAATACCCACCGCCTCTGCCTAGAATTATTTCCGTAACCTGACACCACTGAGCATGCACCTTGATTTTTCCATCAATGTCCTATTCATCTTTTCTTCAAATATATTTTGATGAGGTGTATATGGAGTATTCTTTTGCCTTTCTATACCAAACTCTTTAAAGAATTCTTCAAATTTATTCTCACAGAACTCTCCACCATTATCTGTCATCAACACCTTAATTCTTTTCTCTATTTGATTCTCAACAACAACCTTAAACTCTTTAAACTTGTCAAAGAATTCAAATTTCTTCCTAAGGAAATATATCCAAGTATTCCTTGAGAAGTCATCTATAAATGACACGTAGTACACAAATTTTCCCAATGATGGAACCAACATAGGTCCAAACACATCACTGTGAACTCACTGAAAAATTCCTTCTGCCCTCGTTGCACCTGAGTGGAACCTTACTCGATTCTGCTTCCCATATACACAATGTTCATAGAAATCAAAATCTAGAGAGCAGTTACACATACCTTCTACCATACCTTTACCGTGTAGTAGTCAAAGACCCTTCTCTTTGATATGCCCCGATCATTGATGCCACAACATAACCTTTTCTCTAGAGAATGTAGGAGTTTTTTCTTCTTCTACTCCAATATCAGGAACAATGGAACTATTACACCCATCACTAATAATTCTTCCTTGTAGATTATATAGAGTTCCAATATTAACTCCCTTCAACAACACCATTGCTCCTTAGACCATCCTATAGGTTTCTTTTTCAAATACTGTTTTTACCCCTGCATCGTCCATTTTTATTACATAAATCAAATTTCTGGCCAATCCTGGGATGTGCAAAACACCTGGAAGTGTTCTAATCCTTCCATATATGAGCCTCAACTTGAATTTTCCTCATCCTATGATTATGGTTGTCGAGTCATCACCTAAGAAAACATTACCTCCATCATACCTTTCATATTCACATAACCACTCCCTGTGGGGAGTCATTTGAAAGGATGCGCCCGAGTCAACCAACCATTCCTCATGATCTGCATGTGTGCTTGAAGAAGCCAAGTACACATCCCCTCCTTCTTCCTTGGAAGTCTTTTCTTCTGTAGAGGGAGCACCTTTAGATCCCTTCACTTTCTCAACACTTTTGGATCTACATTGCTTCTTGAAGTGCCCTTCTTTTCCACATCTCCAACATACCTTTACAAAATTTCCGGGAGATTTATATCTACCCTTAGAATTAGATATCCCACTTGAGGAATTAGATATATTTCTATCCTGGTAGCGTCCTCTTGCAAATAATGCATATGTGCTCTGTCCTTCCATGTTATTCTATCTCATCTCCTACTATAACAAGAATGAGATCGCATCATCAAAACTCAAGGTAGTTGTATTAATACCTATGGCCACAAACAGAGTATCCCATGAGCCTGGTAAAGAACACAGTAAACTGGTATACACTTGTCTTCATATAAATTTTAATTTGTTGACGTTTCTGTAGGTCCAATACCTGGATCCACCGCTACCCACTGATCTCTGTCTACCAACAAATCTTCCATCTTGAACTTCCACAACTCAAAACGTTTCCCATTAAATTTCTCGGTCTCTATTTTTGAACT
Source organism: Picea engelmannii (assembly GCA_009831015.1). Taxonomy (NCBI): domain Eukaryota; kingdom Viridiplantae; phylum Streptophyta; class Pinopsida; order Pinales; family Pinaceae; genus Picea; species Picea engelmannii. The sequence goes on from ML821665.1 coordinate 131,286, forward strand.
GCTTGCCATTTCTCTTCACCTAAAGAGTCAATACCATAAATCTCTCATTGTAACAAGGCTTATCACAGTCCCAAGCCAAATCCCTTACCACAAAGGCATCCCCCTGAAGCCAATAATTGCTCTGATACCAAATGTAGATTTTAACCTTGTACAATATTTTACTGCAAACATATTTTCAATAAAAGAATTGGAAAGATACAATGGAAAATACACACATTACACAGAGATTTTTCCCCTGGAACCCAAACCGGGAAAACCAACATATTCTATATTCATTATCTTCATACATTTTTTCCAATAAAATATACATAGGAGCCAGTGGCATCCAAAACCCTAATCCAATGACTTGGATTAGTGAACAACCCTAATTCCTTAACCAAAAATAGAAAACCATTGGCGAAAAACCATGTGTCGAAAAACCACCCATATATGGGCATGAAAATCGAGGACCACCCAAAAATGGACACAAAAACTAAATATAACCACATATCCAACAATTCAAAGATCTTTTGAGACAATGATATTTTATTTTTGAAATGTTTGTTAAGACTTAGTTATGATTTTAATTTTTCATATAAATTTAGTACATGTAATCGATAAGTTAGATATGATTTCCTCCTAGTTTTGAGGAATTATTACTTATCTTTAGTGATAATTCAAATTTTGTATATCATAACTCTTTATTATAAAAAGAGTACGAAGAAACTCGCCAGGAGGGTACATATTTTACAAAAAGAAAACTCTTTACACTGTCGTATAGTATTTTTCTTGTATAGTCATGCAAAGAATATAACACATATCCAACAATTTTAAAGATCTTTTGAGACAATGATCTTTTATTTTTGAAAAGTTTGTTAAGATTTAGTTATGATTTTAAATTTTGGTATAAATTTAGAACATGTAATCGATAAGTTAGATATGATTTCCTCCTAGTTTT
>ML821666.1:0-11360 GCA_009831015.1 Picea engelmannii
ACATGCACATAGGCATGGATGCCATCTATTTATGAATTTTTCATGTAAGTATGTGATCTATTCATGGTGAGTCTTGTAACTGAGTGATAGATGTTATATATACGAGCATACCCATAGAGGTAGAGTACAATGCGAGTGCAACCAAGTACATTGTTGTATGGTTGTATGCCTATGAAGGGTATTGTAATTCTCCCTTGAATAGAGGAAGACCGATAATCATTGCCCGTGGTTTTTTCCTAATTTCAGTTTCCATATAAATCACTATGTCAAGTGTATGATTGATGTACTTGGTTTTGTTCTACGTTTTGCTTATGCTGCCTAACAAGTGGTATCGAATCTTAGAGTTAAAAGAGCACAGAGAGAAGGAGAAAAGAATTTGGTCATTAGATCAAAGAGCCAAGCCGAGCTGAGCGAAGTGGAAGTGGAGATCCGAGGATGTGATTTATTACATCATCACCAGTTGTACACAACACACACTGCGATGTCATCGCAGGTTGTACACTGTATACAGTGTGACACCATCACAGATGTATAGTAATACAAGGTGCTATGATTTGGGTGCAAATCATCACAGGCTATCCATTAACAATGTGCAATGATTCCTAATCTTCGTAGGTGGTCCTCATACAAGGTGCGATGATCCATTAAAGGAAAAATTAAAAGGATAATTCATTAAAGGAAAAATTAAAAGGATAATTCGCATGCATCTTATAAACTAAAGTTTGAAGGGTTCTTTTTCTTATTCAAAAGTGAGTGAGGTGGAGGTTTTATAAACTAAAGTTTGAAGGGTTCTTTGTCTTATTCAAAAGTGAGTGAGGTGGAGGTTTTAATAAAGGTGATAGGGTTTTTTATTAAAAGGGAAGGTCCACCCTTTCATGAGGTATAAAATGTGGAGGTTTTAATAAAGGTGAGAGGGTGTTTTATTAAGAGGGAAGGTCGTCACTTTTATGAGGTATAAAATACTTATTAAATATTTCTTTTAAAGGATCTTTTATTGAATGGTAAAAAAAAAAAGAAAAACTCGATGTTTTTAAAAGGTTTTTTAAATATTATATATATTTTTTGGATTAAATTTTTTTCAACTACCATTATTGCTTCATTATACAAGTTTAGTATTATAAGCTTGGTTTGGAGTTGTTTCTGCTAATGTCGAAAGTGAAAAGTTCCAAGTTTGAGATTGAAAAGTTAAGTGGTAAGAATAGCTTTGCTCTATGGAAGCTCAAGATGCAAGATCTCCTTGTGAAACAAGGATTGTAAAAGGCCTTGGATGGAAGGTCGAAGAAATGAGAAAGCATGATAGATGAGGACTAGGAGTATATGGATGCAAGAGCCCTCAATACTTTTGCATGTGTCTAGTAGATAAGGTATTGTTTAACATTGCTGAAGAGACGACAACAGTAGGTTTGTGGACCAAACTGGAGAGTCTATATATGACAAATAAATTTTCAAACATAATCTTCTTAAAGAGGAAGTTGTACAACTTGCAGATGAAATAATGTACGGAAATTGTTGATGACTTGAATGTCTTCAATACTCTGATTTCTCAATTAACTACTATGGAAGTAAATTTCAATGATGAGGACAAGGCTACTACGCTACTATGCTTGTTTCCTAAGTCTTGGGACCATATGGTCACAACTGTGTGGTTTAACACAACATATGCCATTGATTATAACATTGTTGTGGGAGCTTTGTTGTGTGGGGAAATGAGGAATAAATCCAATAAGGAAAGCTCTAGATTATAAACAATGGTGGTTAGAGGACGATCTACAGAAAGAGGGAAAAGTTAGAAGGGTACATCAAGGTCTAAGTTAAAGGGCAAGACGAATAAATAGAAATGTTGGTTTTATGGAAAATCTGGGCATCTAAAAAAGGATTGTTGGAAAATATATAATGCAACCAAGGAGGACTCCACAAAAGAAGAAAATGAAGCTAATGTAGTTGAAACAAGTTTAGGTTTAGGTTCAGGTATGGTTGATGAGGTATTATCTACTTGTCATGTTTCACATCAACATCATCATTGGTTGTTAGATGCTGGTGCATCTAGCCACATGTGTCTTCATAGAATTTGGTTCTCAATTTACAAATCTATTGATAATGGTGTTGCTTTTATGGGAAATGATTTTTCTTGTAAAAATGTTGGAGTTGGTCGCATCCTGATTAGAATGCATGATGGTTCTGTAAGAACATTAACATATGCAAGACATGTACTCAAACGAAGAAAAAATTCGATATCCTTGGGAGTTCTAGATTCTGTTGGTTACAAGTGTACAACTCAAGGTGGAGTGCTGAAGGTGTCCAAAAGCATCTTAGTAGTCATGAAGGCAAATAGGATCGAGAACCTTTATCAGCTTGAAGGAAGGACAAAAGTAAATCAAGTAGTGGTAGCATATGAAGATGGAAGTGAATATGTTCATTTATGGAATCAGCGTTTGGGTCATATGAGCGAGAAAGCAGTTAAGGTACTAGTTGATCGTAAGTCACTTCTGAGTTTGAAATTCCTGAATTTGAATTTTTGCAAGTATTGTGCTTTTGGAAAATAGTGTAGACATAAGTTTAAAGAAGGGAGGCATATAAGAAAAGGTATCCTTGATTTAATTCATTTAGATGTTTGAGAACCATCCCCTCTAGTTTCTTTTGGAGGATCATCATATTATGTGAAATTTATAGATGATTATTGTAGAAAGGTTTGGGTCTATTTACATAAAAGAAAAGTTCATGTATGTATTACTTTTAAGCAACTCAGATCTTTGGTTGAAAAGAGATATGGCAATTCAATCAAGTGTTTAAGGATAGATAATGGAGGTGAGTTCACATCTTTGAAATTTGAAAACTATTGCAAGGAAGTTGGGATCGAAAGACATAAGACCACGATTTATACTCCTCAGCAGAATGGTGTTGTTCAATCCATGAATACGAATCTTCTAGAAAGAGAAAGGAGCATTCTCAATAATTTCAAGATGTAGTAGGAATTGTGGGTAGAAGCAATTCTTACAACAAGTTATCCGATAAATCGGTCACCATCAGCTGCAATAAACTGTAAGATTCCAGAAGAGGTATGGATAGGTCATTCCTGTGATTTTTCAAATCTGAGAATGTTTGGTTGTGATGATTATGCTCTTCTTTCTAAATATTAGCATTCTATGTTAGATCCTAGATCAAAGAAATATGTCTTCATTGGTTATGGTGATGGATTTAAGGGGTACAGACTCTGGGATCCTACTTCCTGCAAACTCATCATAAGAAGAAATGTAGTATTTGATGAATCCTCACTCTTAAAATCAAAATTGGTAGATAGTGAAGTCATACAAGAACAAGCACTGCAAATTCAAAAAATTCAGTTGGAAACTCTACCATCTTCGTAAAGGCAGGAGCATGAAGAACTTTGAGAAGAAGAAGAAGAAGATGAAGATGAAGAAAATATCTAGGAAGCTAAGGATATGCCTCAAGCATCTCTGAGGATATCTTCATGAGTCATGTGACATCCCCAAAAATAAAATAATTTCTAAATTTAAATTTGCTGGAAATTTATTCCGTTTTTAGTAAATTCGAATTTGGAATTTTTTTGCCATTTATAGCAATTCCAAATTTTGAATTTGATATTTGGAATTAATTGTTATGACTGTTGGGAAGAGATATGATTTGACTCAACTAACTATTTGATTATGACACTTATATAAAAATATAATATTTATATTGATTGCAGGAGGACAAATGGAGCATCCATGTTAAAATCAGCTGACCATGACTCCATGAGTGGCGAACATGTTGGAACTACGTCTAGGCTAATTATTACAAGTGGAAAATCAGTGATTTGGCCATTGGTAGCCCCTGAAAATCAGGGATTTAGAAAGATGCAAAAATTCCCAAGGGAGGGAAAGACCTAGGAAAATTGATTAAATAGCATATGTGAGGAGGCATGACGCTGCCAAGTATGCTAGGAAAGGACTATGGAATTTCTTGTTGTTATGAGCAATACTGTTGGAGTGTGAGGAAAGAGGAAACTAATTGAATTGAATGACATTGCTGAGGAGGAGTTTTATTGTCCAAGTTCACCCTCATGGATTCATAGTCAGTCTAGGGGGTGAATCGGGAAAGTGATTTTGGCTGCCCTATTCTACGATTGGGAGGAGCACGGTTGTTCCATTTGTTTTCCAGCAAGTTTATTCAGATATGTCCTCTTAACTATAATGTTCCTGACTTGGCTAGTCTAGGAAACATTGCTAATGTGTGTGTAGGATCAAAGGTTTACAACATATAAATGATCATACAAATAATAAATGCAACAAAGGAATGCAAGTTTGTATTATGATATCTCTGTGGATTACAAAAATGGCTGAATGTGGCTGAATACTGATAATACTCGACTAGATCAACATACAAAGGATCTTAGCCGGAATATAAATAACCAACTATGACTGAATAACAAAACTCGGCTAGATCAAAAGACAAAAGGATCTTATCCGGAATAAAAATAAGCAACTAAAAGATAATACCCGGAATATGGGAGCACTGAAGAATGATGGAAGACCTAGATGATCTTCCCAGTGACTAGGGTGTGTCTTTCAACACCGAAATCAGCCAACAGGTGTCTTCCTCCTGGAATACACTGAACTATCTATCCTGAGATGTGCCTCTTCTCCTCAATGACAAGTCATAATCTTCATAATGATGAATTAGGTCGCTGACCCTTCCTTTATAGTTTTCCAAAACCCTAAATCATGCTGAAACCCTAAATCACTGCTGAAACACTAATTCACTGTTGACTTCTATTTTTAGCTCATAATGACTTAAAAGCGTTTTTAACTCTTGTTATCTCAATGTCACTTTCCGAATATAACACCTATGACTGGGGTGACCTCTAGTAAAGCGTTGTTAACTCTTGTTAGCTCAATGCCACTTTCCGAATATAACATCTATGACTAGGGTGACCTCTAGTAAAGCGTTGTTAACTCTTGTTAGCTCAATGTCACTTTCCGAATATAACACCTGTGACTGGAGTGACCTCTAGTAACCTGTTTACCCCTCTTTGGCCCTGGCTATAGTCTAACGGGGTGGTTTAGACCATTAAGCCTCCTCTTCTGGAGCTCCTATTTGGAAAGGGACCTTACAGCCTCCTCTGTTTAAAATCATTAAATAGTTGTGTAATGAATCTGTTAATCATGAATTGAGTAATATTATGGATGAAAGATCGAAATCAAATGTGATTATCTCTATTGTATTTTATTGTTGGGTAAATACTAAAATTTCCATCAATCTTCTAGTTGCGAGAATATGCCTCGTTAAATCCTGAAGGAATAATTTCCTATGGGTTAGTTTGCTTGTTGTATTAGAGTAAAAGCAGTAGACGAATTCCCAGAACAGAATGGTACTTATCATAATGAAATAATTAAGAGTGCATTATAAATGGATATTGAATAAACCTATATACATATAGACGTATGTTTATATTTTCCTGTGGGTTATTACCTATACAGAAATACAATAAGTAAACGAAATCCTTTTTTCACACATATTAAACACTATGATATCCGGGTATGCAAATTCTTGGGATGAATTTATGTATGAAAAGTAATCAAAGAATTGCAAAATTCTCTACAGAAAGACCTAAATTACACAGAGTATAAATAATTTCAGTCAATCTGGTCTAATTATCCACATGTTAAAACACTAGAATAAATTGGAAATAACACCGTTTAACACAAGACCATTTCTAGAATGTAATATGAAGGGCACGAAGGCCCCAAATGAAAACAAAAACATTCTGGAACACCTATGTGTGCATATGCTTCGGTAACATCCACGATATTATAAAACAATAATAGAAATCACCTCTGTGTCTATAATAGTCTGATAAGTAATGAAATAAACAACAGACTCAACTTGATTACAATTGAAGAAGTTATATTGATATCGACATACTGTTGATAGTCAAAATTTAACCACTCTCTATTACTCTACTTTCATTATACGACATGCAAAGAGAAGAGTCCTGAATCTTGAATTAATTAAACACAAGCAAAAAGTTCGAGCCCAGATTTAGGGTAGGTATGAAACTACGCAGTCGATGGAATTATAAATAATGGCACATTATTATAATGATCATTTCCTTGCTAAACAAGAATTTAACTTCAAACTATGTACATTACAGTTACAGGCCGAGGAAAAGACTTTGACTTTTGCATCAGGGACAATTAAATCACGAAGGGTTTGTGTTAAGGAACTCGAGTACCTTTTCCAATGAAAAGGATGGCTGGAATTTTGAAGGTTCAGAGTCTTATATCCTGTAAAGTAGACCAGAAATTGTTATTAGCATTTGGCTTAGATAGAAAAGTAAATATAACTAAAATGTCGAGGCTGAATGTTTATAGCGAACTAAAATTTAAAGAAATAAATAAAATCAAGATTATACTTAACTTGGCCATGGCATAGGCCACCCTCACGCCAAAGTAAAGGAATCCAAACTTGAACTTGATGGGGAAAGGAAGCCAGTACCGATCTGATGGGTACCTCACAAAAACAAGTGGGAGGCCCCATCATCAGAACGCATTGTATACAGTTCTCAAAAATAAGGAAAAATAAAACTTACTCATCCGAAGTAAAATAGAGAAAGACTGATAGGGTTTGAACTAATCTAGAACTACAACAAAAAATTTAATATGTACATCAGACCCCACCCGAGAATTGAAACAATAGTAAACACACTTTTCTGAATGCTATAAGTGCCAGGGATTATATGTTTGGCTTGCCAACGCATTTCTTTAAAATTATTTTCGGACATAGAGTTAACCTTTGAACGAAAATACCGAAAAATCCTTTTATATCTCTCTCAACTAACGGGTGGTCTGTCACGGGTTACCCTGTTCCTCAACATTCGAAAAGACATGCCCTGGGTAGAGTTCTATCCTAGCTGGTTCCATTCGGGGATCAACACAATGGTGGAAATTTATCAGGGGTCTGAAAATTAGATAATAGGAGTTTTAGAAAGGGTCAAATCGAAAGACAAAAGAAGGATACAATGAAAAACTTCAATGAATCACAACCTCGTAACCTGCCAATTAGACTATGCCAGAATGAAGGAAAACAAAGAGGTACCTAAAGGGGTTGGAGTCTTTCCTCACTGAAGGGAAGTTTTCCCCAGTAGATTTTGTGTCTTGGGTCGTAAGACAACTAACAAGTCACATGAGTAAACTATCATAGGAGAATCATAACCAGAGCCACAGTCAAAAGAAGAAAGGAACTCATCCACCTTAAGTAAAGCCGATTTCTTATTTTAAAAAAAATGTTAATGTTACAGAGGGTTGCGATCTTACCAACATAAATGGGTAGGGACGCCTGATTTCCCCCTGGTGGGTACCTCTGCGCATTCGAAGCTCCCTCGTGAAGAGAATAGAGAGGTTTTTGTAGGAATAGGAAAACGTAAAGACTATGAGAATGCCCATGGAATAACTCATAAACCTAAAGCACCTTAATGCGCAGAGTAAAGGAGGCCAGTATGATGGAGGGTTCTTCCCATGTCAAGAGGATTAGATGGCATATGCCTATCGGCCAAGGGGTTCAGTGAAACTATCGGTTTTCACATTCACTCCAGAATTCATTAAAGGCCAGACCAGAGATTTAACTCCTGCTTGTCAAGACTTTGACCTCACATTAAAGGAACACAAAACTATGGAGGGTCCCCTCCCGATTTAACCAACTATAAAGTTTGGGTAGTGTCTCACAGTTTTAACCTTTTTCTTTTAATTAGCGACCCACAGGTCATTAATCAACCTGGGGACTTAGTTCGAATGCAATGATTTTTAAAAAGAATAATGCTAACACATAGCATAAGCCTATAGCCTATGTGCTAGGGTAAATATCTCGACATACATTATGTTGGATCGTTTAAACCTTGCCCTTTTAAATACTATTAAGACCCCCTTGTGGATAAGTTTAAGAAGTATTTTGTGTACGAAAGAATTTTGGGATCTTGACTCCTAAGTCTTCCATAGTCCAAGTTTTGTGTCGTACGACACATATAAATGTTTGGAAGATTTAGCACTTGTAGAATTGTTAGAGTAATGGATGATTATGTTGGCATGACCTGGTCACCTATATGTTGGCTGATTAAAATGTCAACATGGGTAACCAGATTATAAGAAACTTATCAGAGTTTAATAATAGAGAAAACGATCATTTTATCCTAAGGACGAATATATCAAGTTAATTAAGATTAATGTTCCGGAGAATAATTTTTTTTTTTTTATGTCAAAATTAAGGTTTATTACAGGTCAGGAATCCTCCTGCAAGGTATGCATATTATGTTTCATGTGTGGCTTTATTTTTTGTTGATGGAGAACCCAGTTTTCCGGAAGCAATTTAGGTATCTGAAAGTTATCAATGGAAGAAATATATGAAAGAAGAAATGGATGCATTAGAGAGGAATAAAACTTGGGACCTCGTAGAACTTCCAAAGGATAGGAAGGTTGTCGGCTGCAAGTGGGTCTACAAATTGAAAAAGGGTGCTAATGAAAAATTAAAAAAGTATAAAGAAAGACTCGTAGCAAAAGTGTATTCTCAAAAGGAATGTATTTATTTTCATGAGATATTTTCACTGGTTGTGAAGCTTCTTTCAGTTCGTGTTCTGCTAACACTAGTTTCTTTGCTTGATCTTGAGTTAGAGCAGCTAGATGTTAAAACAACATGTCTACATAGAGATTTAGATGAGGATATAATCATTGTATTTACTTTTAAAACCTTGAAAATGGCATGTTCATTATTTTGGTGTTATATGTTGACGATACACTTGTGGAAAGTAAAAGCATGGTTGATATCAACATGCTAAAGGATCACTTGGCCAGGGTGTTTAATATGAAGGATCTAGGAGAAACAAAACAAATCTTAGGCATGGAGATACATAGAGACAGGGAAAATGGTAAGTTGTGGTTATCACAACATAAGTATGTGGAGAAAATACTTATGAGATTCAGTATGAATAATTTGAAACCCGTACAAATCCCTTTGGCTTCCCATTTCAATATTTCTTCAGGTTTGTGTCCTAGTAATGACGAAGAAAAGAATTATATGTTTCATTTACCATATGCTAATGCAGTGGGAAGTTTGATGTATGTGATGGTTAGTACTAAACTAGATATTTCACATGCACTTGGTGTTGTTAGTAGATACATGGAAAATCCAGGAAAAGAGCATTGGGAAGGAGTGAAATGGGTGCTTCGATATATTAGAGGCACAAGAAGTTATTCTATCACCTATGAAGTTTCCCGAGATTCAGTTTGTGGTTATGTAGATTCAGATTTTGCAAGTGACTTGGACAAAAGGAGATCTACTTTAGGATATGTCTTTACTCTTGGAGGAGGACCTAATAGTTGGATGTCAAATCTTCAAAATGTGGTTGTTTTATCCATTACGAAGGCAGATTATATGGTTGCTTCACATGCATGAAAGGAGACAATTTGGTTACAGGGTTTATTGGGTGAGCTTGGAAGGATGCATGACCAAGTGAAAGTATTTTGTGATAGTCAAAGTGTTATTCATCTATCTAGCAATACAACTTATCACAGTAAGACGAAACATATTTTTGTTAAGTACCATTTTGTAAGAAAGGTTTTTGATGAAGGTGGACTAGCTCTGGAAAAGGTCCATACAAAAGTGAACTCTGCAGACATGTTTATGAAACTAGTTTTGTTAGAGAAGCTACGGTGGTGTTTGGCTTCACTTGGTATGCAAAAAAGGTGATAAATTAATTAAGGGCATGATATATCAGGTAAATTGTTGTCAAGGTGGAGATTGTTGGAAACATGCTAACAAATTTCCTCATGCAGTCACATGCGCATGCACATGCGCATGTATGAAATCTATTTATGGATTGTTTGTGTAACTATGTGATCTATTCATGGTCATTCTATGTAACTGAGTGATAGATGTTATATATATGATCATACCGATAGAGGTAGAGTACAATGCAAGTGAAAGCAAGTACATTGTATGAGGAGAGGATGGTTGTATGCCTATGAAGACAATTGTAATTCTCCCTTGAATAGAAGAAGACAAATAATCATGGCCCGTGGTTTTTTCTCGATTTGAGTTTCCACATAAATCACTACTTCAAGTGTATGATTGATGTGCTTGGTTTTATATGTGATTGATCTTTCTTAGTTTAAATTTAAAATATATCGACAATTGATATAAGAAAACATGCTTCATTTTCCATCATCTTTTCAAACTAATGACCCTAATCCCTCTATATAAGCAGTGTTTATAATATAGTTATACTAATATAATATTATCTATTAATAATGAAAATTATCAATTAATATAAATAAATATATTAATTAAAATTAAGTTAATATACATTTATTAGAAATAACTAATAATAATTAATGATGTTTAATTTAAAATCTTAATCTTATGGCTAATAATTCAAGATGTTGGCATATTCTTTATAATCCTCTCAAATCAATGAATGAATTTACTAAAACCTTCTTACTTTTTCACATTTACTTTATCATATTAAGAAATTAATGTACAACCATATCATTTCCATGTTTAGCTCACTAACAACAACCACTTTATAAAAGTGGTTGATTTAAACCTATAAATGTATCAATTCATATAAATTCATAGTCTATTGATATATTAATATAAGGTATAAATTAAAGTACTAATTTACATTAATGTGTAATGTATTAATTAATACATTACTAATCCATCCCTAAAGGCAACAGGACTATTGTAAACATTTTTGGTTTTACATTAGTTCCTCACACAAACCAAGAAATTTAACCCTAATTTTCCATCTTCTATTTCATTTATACTTTTTTCAAATAAGCACGCAATTTGTTTTAACCAATAGAAATTTTGAGAGTCTTATTTGACCTAATATAGAGGTAAGGGATGAGAAAGAGGTTTTAAACTTAGGAAAATACAGTGTACATGTTTTGACTTGAACTAATACTATCTCCAGAGATAGCATTGGTTAGCTAACATTTTTTGTTAGTATTCCATGTCCTAATATTTCCTTAAACCATTGAAGCATATGCCAAATAAAATATACGAGGAAAACAAACACGGTGAGGCTACGCTCACTTCTTGATTATTAAACGAAGACGGATTACATCCTTATATAGGAAAAGACTCTCCCGAGTCGGATACATGCAAACCATAAGACAACTAGACAACTGACTATGAACTGACTCTTCTAACTGGGGCTTATAACCTGCGCTTATTACTGGTGCTAACAACTAGATAACATCTCCATTACTTCCAAGTCTCCCCCTTAATGGAGAATGGATTGACTTCTACACCTAACATCTCCCTAAACAGTTCAAACTTAATCTTTCCAAGAGGCTTAGTGAAAATAT
>ML821666.1:34997-73832 GCA_009831015.1 Picea engelmannii
TGTCATCATACTTATACCAAAAGAAAGTATTCAATATAACAGAGTAACAGTTAATTTCGTCTGTCTATGATTTGCACATTGTATACCCTAAATTCATACAGTGGCTTTAAACTGGTCTATCAAATGCATTCACAAAACTTATATACGATTTCTCAGAATGCATTTGTCAGATAAAAAAAATTAATGGAAAGAGAAGAGAAAGTTCTCTACGCACGCTCTGATACCACATGTTAGAATTTTCTTAATACAAACTAAATGTCCGTTAACTAATTATAAGACCTAGAACTTTCCAGTTCTTTACCAGCATTAAATTGCAGCGGAATTTAATCAGAGATTGAATCAATACCTGGATCCATTTGTGCAGGGCTCTGACTACTTCAGACTCTAGAATAGTGAAGTCTTTGCTGTGTTTTCAGAACCCTCTGTTCCTCTTCTACGTTTTTCAGAAACCTCTTGAAGAACCCTTTGCACAGAACAGAAATGACGACCCTCTGCACAGAACATAAATCAGATTTCTCTCTCTTACCCTGTTGCCATACGCACTTTCAGATCATTAGAGATGAGTATTATGAAGGTTCATTTATGGGTAGAGAGAGGACCGGTTTCCCCAAGACCATTATTCTCCACCTATCCATTAGAGTAGGAGATTTGAGACCATTCCTGAAACCGTTACCGAGAGCTTCGTAAAAACTGTAATGGCTTCCAACACATCCGTCTCTTCATATGGGTCATTAAAAACTAATTTAAGAAATTAGTCTTACACTGCAAAGGTAATAGGATCCCTTGCGGATGATGCTTGTGCGAGTGAAGATACGTGTTTTTTCTTTAGTAAAGTTATGAATGACATTGATACATTAAAATACAATGAAATGCATAATTTATTTAATTAATACAATTTTAATAAATACATTACTAAGGTATGAATATAGTAAGATATTAATAAAGTATTAATATACAAATAAAATAATACAATAATAAAGTATTAATACATTATTACATTAATGTAATGTAGAAATTAAAGTATAAATTTACACTCTATAATGTAACTTATTAATTAATTAGTACATTAATAATGTAATACATAAATAATACACCATTAAAAAAATAATACATTATTAATAATGTACTTATTAATATTATTAATACACTAAAAAATTAATATTAAAGAATTAAAACATAAACAAATATTAATACTTTGATAATACATTATTAAAGTATTAATACCTTAAAAAGAACATTATTAAAGTAGTAATACATTAATAATACATTAATACAATAAATTACAATGACCATGCTTGACTAGGGTTGACCATGACCATGGTTAACTTTGGTAGAACTTGGTTGACTTTGGGGAGGAAAGGTTCACTATGGTTGACATAGTTAATTAAGATTGACTTTGGTTTACCACTACTAGGTTAATTGTGGTTGATCTTGGATTACCGTGATCATGGTTAATTATGGTTGACTTTCACTATGCATGACCTTCACTATGGTTGAAATTGGTGGACCATGACCATGGTTGAGTGTGGTTGACCACAATTGACAATGATTATGGTTGAATTTCAGTATGCATGACCTTCACTATGGTTGAAATTGGTGGACCATAGCCATCATTGAGTGTGGTTGATAATGATTGATAATGGTCAACCATGTTTCACGATTGTTAATTGTTGTCCATAGATGATCACCACTGGTCATGACCATAGGGATAATTTTAAGGATGGAAATTTATATTAAAATGTAGAAATATGGACTAATCTTACTCGTCCTTAATATGAAAAACTTAAAATGATTGGTGATAGTTTTATAAAAATATTCAAATTTCTAAAATTTTTATATAGTTTCTATAAAATTTTGGTGATTTTTAATGTAAAATAATTATATTCTATCGAATTTGTCCCAATGGTTTTTAGAAAAAATGGAAATTGATGTTTTTATTAATATAATGTATTAATTAATTAATACATTAATACATTCATAATGTGTTAATACAATGCTACAATAATAAATTGTTAAATTAATAATACATTATTAAGGTATTAATAAATTAAGTGGAAATGACCATGACTGAATAAATGTTACAATGGTTTCTTATGGTCAAGATTATGAATGACAATAATATGTCAATGTGTATTGTAATGTGTTAATTTAAGGAATTAATACATTAATGAATTTTTAGTTATTAAAATACCAATAAAGTATTAATACACTAATTGTTGGATTACTGAGATGGGGGTGAATCAATAATAGCGTAATTATAATCATTTTTCTTCAAATGTTATATCAGTGTAGAATTATTATCTAATAATGAGCAATAAGAAATAAACAATCACACACATACACAATACACCAGTGTTTTACGTGGAAACCCAAATCAGGAGAAAAACACAGAATGTTTTTTCTTATATGTCTCGAAGAATTACATTCATTGGAGGGACCAACTTCCTTTGTTTTCTAGCTGCAAATGGAAGGAGGCTCCAACCCCCTCATTTCTCAGGCTACGACCTGAGGAAAGCTCCAAAGCCACAATTCTCTGGCTACAACCCCCTATGTTCTCCAGCTACAACTGGATGGTGGCTACAACCACCTATCCTTGCCCCATCCAACTGCCCTGAAGTAGAAGTAGAATGATGAAACCACTGTAAACCTCTCACTGTGAGATATACTATTTTACAACTGTATCAACCTGTACCACTGTCCTGTATCCAATCGGTACAACTTCCCTGTAATCAAACCATACCTGAGTTGAACATGTATCTACAAAAATACAACAGATACGCGGCCTGTAGTGATGCACCCCACATATGTACATTCCCTATGTGTTATGCAGACCCCGTATGACTTTTGAAACTAGGGTTTCCTTTCACTTGAAAATTTTTGACCCTTTGTAACTTCTTTCACATAGATCTGTAACATGTCACTCTATCTAGAATGTAACTATACCCTGTGCATGCATCCTCATACATAACCTTTACTCAAGGCAAGTATGTCTCTCTCTAGTCATGTACCATATAGGTATGTGTAATCATGCACAAGTATAATATCCCTCACATGATCTTAGTCATCAATCCCTTTCTGATATTCAACTTCTCAATACATCAATAACTACAAGATCTCAGCCATGAACCATAAAAACTCTTAGCCATATGGAAAGAAATACAATATGTGCCTCAACAAGAGTATCAATGATAAATATACCAACACTTTATTTTTGTAGATCTGACTTATACAAAAGATCCCATGTAGCCACTAGTCTCTCTAGGGAGAATCTTCAAATCTCCATTTTCATTCCTCATGCATACATCAAAATCAAACTATTCATTGAAATAAGACATACCTTTTGAATCAATGGATGGATCTGATGTATCTAAGCACTCTAGACCTTCCCAGGAGGTTGATCTCGGAATCTAGAACCTCTACACCTTCATCTTCTCAAGTATCATGGCTTTATCAACCTGTACTCACCCTATACACAATCAGCCCGCGTACATACTCACACTATACATAGCCAACTCACGTATACCTTCAATGTATATGCACCCTATACACAAACAACCTGCGTATGCCTCAGAAAATGGAGTTTTTTGTAAATCCGAGAATTGTGTCGTCAACCCTTCATGCTACCTCAGACGTTTGCCACTTCAGATATATCCATAAGTATTTCTAAGAAGATTTACACCAGAAAATAGATATACAAAATGTAGAAGTGTGTGTTTAATGAGTGAGATTTGCCTCTTATTTATATCTTCATTTAGTCTTACACTTTCCTTTTTTGGGGGATTCTTTATTTAAAATAATTTCTTTTGTAAAGAACTTTCACCCTTGGGGGTTGCTCTAAGACTTATGGGGGGTTCTCCAACTTTGTATGGTCATAAATCTCTAACCGTGAGGAGTTATGTGATGTTCCACATACCACCAGAAACGACATGACACGCACTATCTATCTAGGATAGTTTCCCTGACAAATTCACTGTCCTTCAACTCATTATTCCAGAACTAACCATTTGTTCTCTTACTCTGCAAAGCGTCTTCCCGTGAGGGATTTCACCATAAGGGGACCACTTTGGAGTTCATCCATATTTACTTCTTTTCAACCATGATGAGACAATAATGAGTCATCTTTACATCAAACAATCTTGGGTCCATTACCCAAACCTTTGTGCTGTGGGGATTTCTTCAAGGGTTAACATCAATGACAACCAACCTTAATCAACAATATCCCCCTTTGGCATTTATGGCAACACTTTGATGCAATATTGAAATCATATAACTCATGCTCCCCCTGGAACCGTGCCTCTGTCCTCTGCATCTGATAAATATGCTCCCCTTGGAACCATGCCTCTGTCCTCTGCATCTGATGAAAACTCTCCCCTTTTGTCATCAATGGAAAATGTATCTTTCCATCCGGGGCTGCTTCCCCTCACTGAAATGTMCTCTTAAGGTGCTTCCTCACGTAAATCTAAGACATATAAGATAAGCATTCAAAAATCATTCTAAAAACATTCATTTTGGAATAGAAATAACTCAAAGTCTTTGGCAAAGATATTCAAAGGMTTCTCGTGGAAGTGGTTTTGTAAAGACATCTACCACTTGTTCTTTTGTGCACACATACTCAACTATGGTATTATTTTCTGCAACCTTCTCCCGTAGAAAATGATATTTTATTGGAATGTTGTTCGTCTTGGAGTGCATCACTGGGTTTTTCGAGATACTGATGGCGCTTGTTGTAATGTACCTCCAATTTACATAAAAAAAAAAAATCTATGACATAATTCAATCTCGTTTAAGCTTAGAATTTAAGAGGAGGTAAGATTCCTTTCTTTCCATAAGGATATTATTACACCAGACTAATCTATTCGAACATAAAAGCTTATGTGGGTACATTCCTTCCATGACTCTATTACTTCCCTAAATTCTCCAACTACACTAGCATACTCAATGTATAAAGTCGATGTCTAAACTTAGTTCAAAGGATACCTTGATGTTCAGAGGGATAAAGATCAGAAGGGATAACACCTTTGAAGTACTTAAAGGGAGGTGGGGATCAAAGATCGTCTCCCAGAGTCAAGATTCGGTGGTAGAATGCTAAATCATTTTGGCCAGATATCCTTAGAAGAACGGATGGTGAAATTTCCTCAGGAAATGTATCGAAATCTCATGGACTGTTGGATCTCATAGATCTATGTGGAATTTAAGACTAATTGTCTTGTAGTGTTCATATGCTCAGGAGGAGTAGCTGCTGTTCGATGAGAAGCAACAGGAGGCATTGATCTCGTGCTTGAAATTTTGTCATTTTGGAGTTCGGTGTTTGGGGTAGGAAGGGGTTTTAGATTCGAGGTATCGGGAACTTCTGGTTCATGAAATCCTGAAAGAATCGGGATTTTTGACTTCAAGCGAAAAGGCCAAAAACCGTTAAGACTCTTTTCGACATTTTGGGTCCCGGGAGGTCGAAGGGCCCAGAAAATATTTTAGCCAGAAATCATGAAATCCCGAATCGTGAAACCCCGAAATGTTAAATGGTAAAATCACGTTAAGACCATTTTTGGCATTTCAGGTCCCGAGAGTTCGAAGGGCCCATAAATGTTGTAGCCAGAGTCGTGAAATCCCGAATCGCGAAACTCTGAAACCCCGATGTACTATATGTAAAGGTTGCTTCCAATTCAATTATTCAAGGATAGATATGCTATAACTTTAATTACAGAAGTAAACATATGCCTATAAATAGATCAATACCTTTCAAGCTCCTCTATACATATAAAATCCTACCTAGAATTTTGATTTCAGAGCTGAAAATGCTCCTGTAGGTGGATCTTGTTTTTTTAAAGTTCATATGTAGATAGTTTTATCTAGCATTTTGTTCCACGAGTAACCATTCCCAAAATTTAGTCTTTGAACATAAACTTCTTACAACGATCTGATGTTATTCATGGAAATTATTTCAACTGAGCACAATTAACTGCATAAAATCAGATACATGAATCACTCAAACAAGGACTGAGCATATTTTAAAAGAAGGTAAAATACCAAGTTTCCATTTCAGCATTCGGGATTGGCTTATTACATATGCACGAGGTTCCATTTCTTTATTAAATCCTGAAATCTCGAACCCCCGAAATGCTGGGCCCACAGCCTTTTCTCATTTCGCAACTTGGCACTTCTTATTTCATTTCGCGTGTGCATAAGAAGTTTGCAAGCCCCGAAATGATGGACCACAATCATTTCACATTTCGCGATTCAACACTTCTTGTTTCATTTTGTTTATGCATCAGGTGTTCAAGAACCCCAAAATCCGGAACCTCGAAATCCCGAAATGTTGGGCCCATAGTCCTTTCGCATTTCGCGATTCAGCACTTCATGTTTCATTTTGTTTAAGAATCAGGTGTTCGAAATCCTTGAAATCCTCGAAATCCCCGAAATCCTGAACCCCAAACTCCCGATCATTAATATAACTTGGCGCATGAAATCTTTTTTTTGAGTTCGGCATTTGTAATCACCGAAACCCAATTGACCTCTACTTTTCACAGCATTTTAGCCCTCTACTGTTTATTCCCTAAATCAATGGCCCAAGTTAATTTGTCGGTAAGGTCCTGAATAAAAGTCTTCGGACCCTTAAACTTACAGAGCATTCAATTGCCCAATTTAAAAGGGTCATTCAGATTTCGCTATACCCTAAAATCTCAAATACCAGGGTTATTTCCTTGAGGATAGGCCCTATTTTCAATGCTATATATTGCCCTTATAATTATTACCCAAATGGTTCAATTCTTCCATAGTGATTATTTAGATTGGAGATAAAGGTCCGAGTACAGTTTCGATTCTATATTTTGCTTCCCAAATAATATATGCATATAAATACTTGAGTCTATAAGTATAAACCTACTCAATCCATATCTGTCTATTATTGCAATTACAAATTAATAACCTTTGCTTATAGACAACTTTATACTATCAATTCACTTGCACATGAATAACTCTATCTCGGGTTTTTATTCAGGAGGGGAAATCCCTGAATTTAATTGCTTGATTATAAAACTTCATACAATGAACATATATCATCTATGGAGGTCATATCAACTTAGTATAGTTAGATACATTATAGAAAATAGAAATAATCATTCACGTAGTTACATTACAACAAATGGATATGATCATTCACACAGAGAAGGAAAAGTTTACATATGTGGAAAAGTTTCTCGGAAAGACAAAGGGAACAACCAAGTTCCTCCCAACCGTAGAATAGGGTATCCAAATTCAATTGCCTGATTCACCCCCTAGCCTGACAAATGAATCCATGAGGGAAAACTTGGAAACTCTTCCTTAGCACTCTCCTCCAATTCCAATAGTTATCCTCTTGCCTCACACTTACTCAGAAGTGCTCATAACAGCAAGGAAAATCCATTTCAATAGGATCCTCCTACCTCACACTCAATTTGAAGTGTTCATAATAGCAAGGAGAGCTCAAAATCTTTCCCAGCATACTTGGTAGTCTCCTGCCTCCTCACATATGCTATATATCAATTTTTCCCAGGTCTTTTTCCCTCCCTTGGGGGATTTTCGCAGCTCTCTTAATCCCTGATTTTCAGGGGATTCCAGTGGCTCAATCTTTGATTTTACACTTCTCATAATCAACCTAGAGGAAGTTCCAACATGTTCCCCACTCATGGAGTCATGGTCAATTGATTTTAACATGGTTGTTCCATTTGTCCTCCTGCAATTAATATAATTATTCTGTTGTGATACAAGTGTCATAGTCAAATAGTTAGTTGAGTCCAAACAGATCTCTTCCCAAGAGTCATAATAATTAAATCCAATTATTAAATTTGAAATTCAAAATTGCCATAAATGGAAAAAAAATTCCAGATTCGAATTTGCCAAAAACGAAAATAAATTTCCAACACACAAAAATAAAAAATATTTTATTTTTGGGGGATGTCACATCCTTTCCCCCTTCAGTAAAACATTGTCCTCAGTGTTCGTTCCTTTCCTAGAACATGATTGGATGATATTTCCGCAAATCTCATCCAATTCCCAAGTGGCCTCCTCAATACTAAAGTGCTTCCATTGCACCTTTACCTGAGCGATGGCTCTGTTTCGAAGTGATATCTCTCTCCAGTCCAGAATGAAAAGGGGTTCCACCTGGAACTCGCCTTCGGGTTCCACCTGCACTAAGTTCCAATCGATCATATTACTAGGGTCATGAATATACTTTTTCAACAAAGACACATGAAATACATTATGAATTCTTAGATTAGCTGGAAGTGTAAGCTGATATGCTACGGGTCGAATTCGAGCTAGTATCTTGAAGGGCAGAGAAACCCTGTGTTCTAGCTTGACACATTTCCCCAACTTCAGTGAGATTTTTTGGGCTTTGACCTTCAAATAAACATGGTCTCCCATTTGAAATTCCAAGTGTCTTCTTTTCTGATCCGCATAGCTCTTCTGTCTATCCTGTGCCTCTTTGAAGTTCTATTGTACCTTCCTTACCATGTTCTCCATTTCTTGGAGCATCTCTGGTCCAACCATGAGTCTGGTTTATCCGATTTTGTGATACTATTTTGAAATTCTTCCATTATCTTAGTGTAATTTCCATCGTTGATACCTGCCATCATTATTCTTTGTTCCAGATTACTTTCTGCCCTATTGATGTTTATCTCAAATAACCCATGGATTCTATGGCTTAAAGCATCTGCTACTTTATTTTCCTTACCCTTGATATGTATGACCTCGAAGTCAAATTCACTCAGGAAGGCTAGCCACCTTGCTTGTATTCCATTAAGGTCTGGTTGGTTAAACATATATTTCACCCCACTATTATTCATCAATAGTAAGAATTTTCTACCCATTATATAGTGTCACCACATTTTTAAGGCATGTATTACTGCTGCCAATTCTAAGTCATGAGTGACATAATTTTTCTTGTGTTCCTTTAATTTTTGGGACTCATAATAAATCACGTGCCCTTCCTGAGTTAGAACACCACCTAGTCCCTCTTTACTTGCATCAACACATAATGTGAAGTGTTTATCTGGGTCTGCTACCTTCAAGATGGCTGCCAATGTCAATAATTCTTTTAGCTTGTTAAAACTGTCTTGGCACTTTTGTGACCAGTTAAACTTGGTCCCTTTCTTTTGTAATGACGTGATAGGGTAGGCTATCTTGGAGAACCCTTCTATAAATCTGTGATAATATTCGGTGATTCCCATGAATGATCAGCTATCTGCCACATCCTTAGGCACTGGCCATTCCATAATGGAGTTTATCTTTTCCGAGTCTATGACAATACCTTCCGAGGAAATGACATGTCCTAAATAATGTATTTCGATTTCACAAAAATCACATTTGTCAAATTTTGCATATAGTTTGTGTTTCCTTAGTGTTTGAAAAACTATTCGTAAGTGTTCATCATGTTCCTCCTCTATTTTAGAATAGACTAGAATATCGTCGATAAATACTACTACGAACTTGTCTAAGTACTGGCTAAAAATGTTGTTCATCAAGCACATAAATGTGGTTGGTGCATTAGTGATTCTGAAAGGTATGACTACAAACTCGTAGTGCCCATATCTTGTTCGAAAAGTTGTTTTGTTTATGTCCTGGTCCTTTATCCTAACTTGATGATAACTGGATCGTAAATCCAATTTTGAGAAGATCTTTGCCCCACCAACTTGATCGAATAGATCATTTATCCTGGGTAAGGGGTATTTGTTCTTAATGGTCACTTTGTTGAGTTGTCTATAATCGATACATATTCTTAGTGTACTGTCTTTCTTTTTCACAAAGAGGAATGGTGCTCCCCATGGCGAGACACTTGGTCTGATATACTCTTTATCCAACAATTCCTGTAATTGTATTTTTAATTCTGTCAGTTCTGGTAGACTCATTTAGTAGGGTGATTTTGAGATAGGGGCTGGTCCGAGTAGTAATTCTATGGAGAAATCTATTCCTCTCCTAGGAGGCAATTCTGGTATTTGATCAACAAACATGTCTCTGAATTCATGTAGGACAACAAAGTCTTCTAACTTGGGATTATCTTCTTTTTCTAATATATTTGTTACTTGGATGGCGTAAACTTGACATGCCTTTCTAATACATTTCTTGAATTGCATCGCTGAAACTTGTCTGATTGACACAGGTTTTGGTATGCCTTGGGTTGTTCTAACAATGCCAAAATTATCTTTGTAGCTAAGTATCTTTGTATAACAGTCTAGTATTTCTTTGTGTTGTTCCAACCAATCCATCCCGATAATCATATCATAAGATCCTTGTGGTAGGATGTTCAGATTGGTCCCTATCTTTTGACCATCTAAGATAAACTCAAGATAAAAAAATAAAGTTAACTACTTTTCTTTTAGTACTTGTTGCTAGTTGTACAAGCCAAGATTTTTCGTTCTTTTGTTTCTTAAGTTTATTCAACTCTACTACATCGGGAGTAATATAACTTAACGTAGCTGCAGGGTCAATTAAAACAGAAATTCGAGTGTCATGGATTTTACCTTCGGTTTCTACCACTGAGGACTGGTGGTTGGCTTATCGACCATCTATGGCTGCAGTTATCCAATGCAAACTATTG
This sequence comes from Picea engelmannii, assembly GCA_009831015.1. NCBI lineage: Eukaryota > Viridiplantae > Streptophyta > Pinopsida > Pinales > Pinaceae > Picea > Picea engelmannii. The sequence goes on from ML821666.1 coordinate 45,568, forward strand.
CCAATGTCTCCCATTGTCGAGGATTCCTGAAAATTGTGAACAATAGTTATGTTTGTTGTAATTAAACATGGACAGTTCCTCCTTAGATGAGGCTCTCCACACTCCCAACACTTTAATGGCTTGTGGGAGTTGTCCCCAAACTTCTTCATTCCTAGGTTTACCATTTTACCGCTACCTTGCGTATTCAGATGATTGAAGTGAAAATCCTTCCTTGGGAAACTTTTTGTTGCATTTTGATAACGAGTTGGATAGTATCCCTTCTTCCACTACTTTATTCCATCTTGCTTATTATCCTTCCAGACCTTGGGGAAATCTACTCTCTATTTATAATGGTCATAGCACATTAGTGCTTTCCTAAATACCTCACTCAAGGATTTGGGGTTGTCAAACTCAATTCTGTCCCCGTAGGATTGTGGTAAACAACCTACGAATCGCTGAATTTTTACCTTATCCTCCCGAATGTATGGTACAAACCTTAGTAGTTCCAGAAATTTATTTATAAGGTCCTCCATCGTCATTTTTCTGAGTCGTAACTCATAAATTTATTTCATCTTCCTTTCATAATAGCTTTCAGAAAGGTATTGTTTCTTGAAATACTTCTTGAAGCCAAACCATTCCAACTATTTCTCCTTTAGGTCCTTGGCCAATTTCAGGTCCTACCACCAAATGTTGGCCTTCCCCTTCAGATTGTAGATGGTCATTCTGACCTTCATGTTATTGGAATAGTTGTAGATTTGGAAGTATTTTTTTATGTCCAACAACCATGCCTCAACTTCTTCTCCTGTCCTGGATTCTCCATCTAAAGTAGTTGGTTTAATCTTTTTAAATTCTCCTTCAAGGTTGTCTTCTTGTTTTCTTTTTTTGTCTGGTATGGTTTTGTCTTCAGTTGAAGGTGTCCCTTCAGACGAACTATCTCATTTTTTTTTTTTCGCACCAGAGTTCTTAGAGGCCCTCTTGCTGACCTCTTCCTCATGGTTATCATCTTTTGGAATTTTCTTGGTTACTATACTACGCAACAGAACTTCATTTATCTCTTGTTGTTCCTGTTGTGCCTTCTTCAATTTTTCATTGTCGGCCTTGAAAACCTGTAGTTCAACAATAAGGTTCCTCATTGTTTCCAACACCTCAGTGGGTGAACTTCCATCACTGTTCTATATTGGATCTCCAGGAGGTCCTTGCTGCAGATTCTCTTCCATCCTGATTTTCGCACCTTCTTGAGTTGGCATAATTCAACACAAAACCGAAAAGAATTTCGGTCTGAATCCACAATATTTATTAGTTTTTCTCCATAAATCGAAATATATACTAAGCATTTAATGTGACCCTGTTCAGGCCCAGTGTTGTAAATTTTTCTCTAATACCATATGTAATGTACCTCCAATTTACATAAAACAATTAATTCTATGACATAATTCAATTTTGTTTAAGCTTAGAATTTAAGAGGAGGTAAGATTCCTTTCTGTCCATAAGGATATTATTACACCAGACTAATCTATTTGAACAAAAAATCTTCTGTGGGTACATTCCTTCCATGACTCTATTACTTCTCTAAATTCTCCAACTACACCAGCATACTCAATGTATAAAGGCGATGTCTAAACTTAGGTCGAAGGAACCCTTGATGTTCAGAGGGATAAAGCTCATAAGGGATAGCACCTTTGAAGTACTTAAAGGGAGGCGAGGATCGAAGATCGTCTCGTAGAGTCAAGATTCGGTGGTAGAATGCCAAATCATTTTGGCCAGATATCCTTAGAAGAACGGAAGGTGAAATTTCCTCGGGAAAGGTACCAAAATCTCGTGGACCGTTGGATTTCATAGATTTGTGTGGAAGTTAAGACTTATCGTCTTGTAGCGTTCAGACGCTTAGGAGGAGTAGTGACCGTTGGATGAGAAGCAACAGGAGGCGTTGATATCGTGCTTGAAATTTTTTCATTTTAGATTTCGATGTTTGGGGTAGAAAGGGGTTTTGGAGTCGATGTATCACGAACTTCTGATTCGTGAAATCCTGAAAGAATCGAGATTGTTGACTTCAAGCAAAAAGGCCAAAAACTGTTAAGCCTCTTTTCATCATTTCGGGTCCATGGAGGTTGAAGGGCCTAGAAAATATTGTAGCCGGAAATCGCAAAACCCCGAAATGTGAAATGGAAAAAACCTGTTAAGCCCCTTTTCGGAATTTCGGGTCCTGCGAGTTTGAAGGGCCAAAAATGTTGCAGCCAGAGTCATGAAATCCTAAATCGCGAAACTTTGAAACCCCGAACCCCGAAACCCTGAAGTACTATATGTAAATGCTGCTTCCAATTCAATTATTCAAGGATATATCTACTAGAAATTTAATTACAGAAGTAAACATATGCCTATAAATAGATCGGTACCTTTCAAGCTCCTCTATACATAGAATATCTTACCTACAATTTTTATTTCAGAGCTGAAAATGCTCCTGTAGGTGGATCTTGTTTTTTTCAAGTTGATATGTAGATAGTTTTATCTAGCGTTTTGTTCCAGGAGGAACCATTCCCAAAATTTAGTCTTTGAACATAAACTTCTTACAACGATACGATGTCATTCATGGAAATTATTTCAACTAAGTACAATTAGCCGCATAAAATCAGATACACAAATCATTCAAACAAGGACTGAGCATATTTTAAAAGAAGGTAAAATACCAAGTTGCCATTTCGGCATTCGGTATTTTCTTATTACATATGCGCGAGGTTCCTTCGCTTTATTAAATCCTCAAATCCTGAACCCCCGAAATGTTGGGCCCATAGCCTTTTCTCATTTCGCAACTTGACACTTCTTATCTCATTTCACTTGTGTGTAACAAGTTCATAAACCCTGAAATGATGGGCAACAATCCTTTCGCATTTCGTGATTCAACACTTCTTGTTTCATTTTTTTTATGCATCAGGTGTTCAAGAACCCTGAAATGCCGAAATGATGGGCCCATAGTCCTTTCACATTTCGCGATTCGACACTTCTTGTTTCATTTTGTTTAAGCATCAGGTGTTCGAAATCCTCGAAATCGCGAACCCCAAAATCCCGAAATGTTGGGCCCAAAGTCCTTTTGCATTTCACAATTCGACACTTCTTGTTTCATTTTTATTAAGCATCAGGTGTTTGAAATCCCCAAAATCCCGAACACCAAAATCCTAATCATTAATATAGCTTGGCGCATGAAATCATTTTTTTGAGTTCGGTGTTTGTAATCACCGAAACCCAATTGACCTCTACTTTTCATAGCATTTTTTCCCTCTACTTTTTATGCCCTAAATCAATATCCCAAGTTAATTTGTTGGTAAGGTCCTGAATAAAAGTCTTCGGACCCTTAAACTTACAGAGCATTCAATTGCCCAATTTAAAAGGTTCCTTCAAATTTTGCTATTCCCTAAAATCTCAAATACCAGGGTTATTGCCTTGAGGACAGGCCCCGTTTTCAACGCTAGATATTGGATTAACATATGCTAGATCTATAATACTAAATCATTTGATCCCGTTTCGACATTACTTATAATTATTACCCAAATGGTTCAATTCTGCCATAACAATTATTTAGATTGGAGATAAAGGTCCAAGTACATTTCTGATTCTATCTTTTGCTTCCCAAATAATATATGCATATAAATACATGATTCTATAAGTATAAACCTACTCAATACATATCTGTCTGTTATTGCAATTACAAATTAATAACCTTTTCCTATAGACGAGTTTATACTATAAATTCACTTGCACATGAATAACTATGTCTCGGGTTTTTATTCAGGAGGGGCGATCCCCAAATTTAATTACTTGATTATAAAACTTCATACAATGAACATATATCATCTATGGAGTTCATCTCAACTTAGTACAATTAGATACATTACACCAAATATAAATAATCATTCACACAGTTACATTACAACAAATAGATATGATCATTCACACAGAGAAGGAAAAGTTTACATATCTAGAATAGTTTCATAGAAAGACAAAGGGAACAACCATGTTCCTCCCAACCGTAGAATAGGGTAGCCAAAGTCACTTGCCCGATTCACCCTCTAGCCTAACCATGAATCCATGAGGGCGAACTTGGAAACTCCAACTCAGCGCTGTCCTCCAATTCCAACAGTTATCCTCTTGCCTCACACTTACTCAAAAGTGCTCATAACAACAAGGAAAATCTATTTCAATGGTCTCCTCCTGCCTCACACTCAATCTGCAGTGTTCATAACACCAAGGAGAGCTCAAAATCTTTCCTAGCATACTTGGCAGTGTCCTGCCTCCTCGCATATTCTATATATCAATTTTGCCCAGGTCTTTTTCCCTCCCTTGGGGGATTTTCGCACACTCTTAATCCCTAATTTTCAAGGGCTACTAGTGGCCCAATATATGATTTACCACTTCTCATAATCATCCTAGAGGCAGTTCCAGCATGTTCCCCACTCATGGAGTCATGGTCAGCTGATTTTAACATGGTTGTTACATTTGTCCTCCTGCAATTAATATAATTATTCTATTGTGATACAGCTTTCATAGTCAAATTGTTAGTTGAGTCCAAACAGATCTCTTCCCAACAGTCAAAATAAATAAATCCAATTATTAAATTCAAAATTCAGAATTTCCATAAATGGCAAAAATTTTCCAGATTCGAATTTGCCAAAAATGGAAATAAATTTCCAGCACACAAAAGTAAAAATATTTTATTTTTTGGGGATGTCACACTTGTATTATCAAAATAGATAGGAATGGGCTCATCATACTCAACCTCTTATCTGTCAAATTTGTTTCATCCAAAGAACCTATCTACAACATGATGTTGCTGCAATATACTCTGCCTCGGCTGTAGATAAAGATATTGATGATTGTTTCTTTCTTAGCCATGATTCTAAACACTCACCCAAGTAGAACGTTTATCCACTCATGCTATGTCGGTCATCAATACATCCAACCCAATCTGCATATGTGTAGACAATAAGTGATAGATCATTTCGTTTTGGATACCTGATGCAGGAGCATCGCCAACACATCCAGCGAGCCAGCACGGAAGCGGAAGACAGCTGGACAAGCCAACACAAATTTTGAAATTACCTTGGATTTTATGCGCAAACATAAATGTGGCAATTTAATGAAGAACACTTGTATAATGTAATCGAACCTTGAGCCTTTAGATCTTATCCTTAGTAGGTAGAAGGCATTTAAAGTAGTTAATGCAGGTAGATAGAATTTAATTCTAGATTAGACAGTTGTAGAGCGCAAGAGGGAAATGGGATATAGACACCCTCATTGTGTATTGTATCATTAGATTGGATTATGAAGCATTTGAGCAAGAGATAGCAGAGATCTGTGTAAGAACACCCATGTACAGATATTTGGATTAATAGAAGAAAGCTTTGATTCAAATTCATGGTGTCGTGTTTGTTCTCTGTGCATGTATGTTGAATGGTATGCTCATGAATGTTTTCTTCCAGTTATACATTTGCTTTTATATGATTTGTATATGATTTCATGTTTGATTTTGAATTCTGAGAGGAAGAAGGAATGAGTTTCAATTGTTTCTCTATCTGAGTAAGAATTCCTGCAAGGAGTGCGTCGACAAGAATTTAGGGTTGCATCTTTGAAGCTTAGATAGTTAAACTTTTGTTCTCATTCACCCAAAGTGAAGTTGGGAACAAGAACCATGAAAGGAGTGTGCAGGTCGAGTGAAGTCTCAAGGTTGTGGACCTGAGTGAAACATCGAATGTCTGCTACTGCAGGAGTGCACAGAGTTGAAGGAAATTCAAACACATAGGAGTGTTTGAAGGCTTCCGCAAGGAGTACGTGCAAGGGTTTTTCTGAAAGATTCGGAGTTGGGGAAAAGATCAGGAGGTAAAGGACCTTCGAGTAATTTTCAATAGAACACAGGGAACTGGTGCCGCGAAGTGTTCAAGACGGCGTCATAAGTTCTAGCCGCAGGTGAAAAAGTCTTCGTGGAGAAGTACCTAGTTCATTTCACAGAATTCATCGGGAAGGACAGATGAACAAAATTATATGAGAATATTTCATGAAAATCTGTGAGTCGTTAGATCTCACAAAGGTGTAGGGGAGATACAACGACGTATTCTTGAGAGGTTCGAAGCTCATGAGGGGCAGGACTGTCGATCTGAGCCACCAGGGCCGTTGGATTTACGTGTGAAATCATGCATCGGGGTTTTATGGGTTGAAACTCCGTAAAAAAAGCATCAGGGATTGTGATATTCCGATACGCGATATCCTGACAAGCTATAGGAACAGTGTGGGGCCACAAGGGTCAGCAGGTGGACAGGTGGCATGCCTTATCGGGGTTTCGCAATGAGAATTCCTGATACAATAGCATCCAGAATCGCGATATTGTGAACTCCAAAATGCCAATGGAGTGAAGAACTGTTGAATAGTCAACTCGCACGTGCATCATTGTTTCGACATATCAGGAGTCGGGAGTCGGTAAAGTAAGTTTTTTGATATCATGAGTGGCAAAATCACGATTGATTGTCGGGGACTTGAGGGTACAATGCTCAACCACTGACCTTGCGAAGTCGCGAAGTCCGATCCTCCGAGTGCAGAGAGGGGATCGCGTGAAGAGTTCTATGGGTGTAGATTTCTCGATAGGGAAATAGAATAGACTTAGAGTTCTTCGGGCCAATAGAAAAGAGAAGATCCTGTGAGTAGACGTGCTTGTGATCACGTGCTGCATCAAGTGGTATCAGAGCACAAAAAGGTTCTTTGCTTTCTATAGAAGAGAAGAGAATTCACCATGCCACCAAGGAGAGATAGACAGTCGCCTGATCTAGAGGATAGGGAAATGGCGAGAAAAAGGGGTAGGAAGGTGACATACCCAATCATGGAGAGATAAATGCGTGATCTTCGAGCTAGACTCGAAGACATGGAGACAACACAAAGACGCACAGCCAGTGTTGGGGATCTCAGTGATTCCGAAAGCGAAGTTGAGGCTAAACGAGAAGAAGAAGTTGCAGCTGAAGATGCATCAAACGAGCATTTGATCAAAGCTATTGCTAGGATGGGTGCAAGAGCAAAGATGGACATTCAATTTTACGAAGGAAATCTGGATGCAGAGGAGCTTCTAGACTGGATTAGAGGTTTGGACACATACTTTGACTATGAATATGTCGAGGAAGACAAGAAGGTCAAGCATGTTGTCACATGCTTGAAAGGACATGCAGCATTGTGGTGGGATGAACTACAAGCTGACAGACGCTGCAAGGGCAAGAAGAAGATCAAAAGCTGGGATAGAATGATCGCGAAGATGAAGGCGAAATTCATCCCAAGGGATTATCAAATTACTCTGTTAAGGAGAATGCAGATCCTGAGACAGAAGTTGATGACAATGAAAGAATACATTGAGGAATTCTATAAACTGAACATCAGGGCAGGTCATGTAGAGAGCGATGATGAGAAAGTTGCCAAATACATGAATGGCATGAAATATGATATCCAAGATGAGATGAGAATGGTAACCATCCGAACGGTGGAAGATGCTTATCAGATGGCTCTAAAAGAAGAGGAGAAGATGAGCCGAAAGAAGATTCAGAGGGGCTGAGGCAGAAGCCAGCCCAAAGGAAAATCAGTTTCCCAGGATAAATACCAGAAGCCCAAGGAAGACTGGAAGAAACCTCAGACTCAAACTGAGAGAGGTGGAACCTCACAGAAGGGGGCCACATGTTGAACAGAGAGGGGAACATACTGAGCATAGAGGAGATTATGCTGACAACAACAGTTTTCCTCGTACTAGAGGCAGAGGAAGAGGAAGAGGTGGAGTAATCACATGCTTCACATGTGGAAAGAATGGGCACAAGTATTACGAGTGTCCAGAGAAAAACAATGACATTGGAGAAGCTCACATCACCGAGGCGTAGAGACGGGATGTTGAGGCAGAAGATGCTGAAGGCGGAAGATCACTCATGATGCAAAAAGTCCTTTTGACACAAGAGAATGAGGTGGAAAGTTCAGTCCAAAGGACCAGACTTTTTAGGACTACTTGCAAGACCAAGGATAGGGTATGTAAGGTTATCGTAGATAATGGTAGCATGGATAATCTCGTATCTACAAAGATGGTAGAGAATATGGAGCTGGAGACAACTGATCATCCAAGCCCATACAAAGCTTCGTGGCTATAGAAAGGACACCAGGTAACTGTCACTAAACAATGTTTAATTGAGTTTAATATAGGTGGATACAATGATAAAATCTTATGTGATGTCATTCCTATGGATGTTTGTCATCTATTGCTGGGTAGACCATGGCAATATGACAGGAATGTGATTCATGATGGGCGAATGAACACATACACCCTGGAGGAGAATGGGAGGACACCTTCCGATAAAGGATAAGGAGGTGAATCCAGAAGTAAGCAACACTGTAATTCTCATGAGTGGGAAGGAACTTCTGATAGAGGTTAAGAAGAAGGAGGATCCACAGTTCATTGTGGTCAGAAATCCGAAGATTGTTCTGACTAGCACGAGAGTGGATGATTTACTAGAAGAAATTCAGGAACTGCTGGGAGAGTTCGTTGATATAATAGTGGATGAATTACCTTTTTCGTTGCCACTGATCAGAAGTGTGATCCATTATATTGATCTCATACTAGGAGCTAGTTTGTCGAACAAAGCCATGTACAGGTTGATGTCACAAGAGAATGAAGAGGTTAAGAGGAAAGTCCATGATTTGTTGGACAAAGGTTTGGTCAGGGAAAGCTTGAGTCCATGTGTTGTTCCAACAGTACTCAGTCTGAAGAAAGATGAAGGCTAGAGGATGTGTACTGACTCAAGGGCGATTAATAAGATAACCATCAGGTACAGATTTCCATTGCCGAGGATGGATGATCTGATGGATTGCTTAAGTGGAGAAAAATACTTTTCAAAGATTGATTTGAAAAGCGGTTATCACTAGATTCGCATGAGAGAAGGCGATGAATGGAAGACAACATTCATAACAAACGAGGGGTTGTATGAATGGCTTGTTATGTCGTTTGTCTTAACAAATGTGTCGAGTACCTTCATGAGGTTGATGAACGAAGTCTTGAGGGAGTTCATCGCTAAATTCGTCATTGTGTATTTGGATGACATACTGGTTTACAGTAAAACAGTGGCAGAGCATCTGAATCATTTGGATACAGTGATGCAGAAATTGCAGCAGGAGAAGCTGTTGATAAACACGAAGAAATCCTCATTCATGAAGACATAACTCATTTATTTGGGATTTGTTATTTTGGCAAATGAGTTGAGGATGGCTCTAGATAAGGTGGAAGTAATCAAGAATTGGCCATCACCGAAGAACATATTTGAGGTGATATGTTTTCATGGATTGGCTAGTTTCTACCGAAAGTTCATTAGGAATTTCAGTGGAATTAGTGCAACAATGATGGATACAGTGAAGAAGTGGCATAAATCTTTTCACTGGAGAGCAGAGGCTAAAAAGAGTTTCAATCTATTCAAGAGGAAGATTACGGAATGACCAGTGTTGGTGTTGTCGGATTTCCTAAAGACATTTCAGGTGAAATGTGATGCAAGCGGATTTGCAATTGGGGCAGTCTTGAGTCAGGAAGACAGGCCAATCGCATATTTCAGCGAGAAGTTGAATGAGGCGAAATTGAAGTACTCCACTTATGACAAGGAGTTCTATGCTATCATTCAGGCATTGAAGAAATGGAGGCATTACTTGATCTTGAAGGAATTTGTTTTGTACAATGACAACCATGCACTGCAGTTTGTGACTCAACAGGAGAAGTTGAATCAGAAACATGTCGAATGGGTTGAGTATATGCAGAATTTCACTTTTGTGATTAAACATATTTCTGGTACTGCTAACAAAGTTGTTGATGCTTTGAGCAGGAAGTGTTTGTTGTTGCAGGAGTTTAGAGTCAAAACGTTGGGTTTTGATGATCTCAGGGACATGTACGTAGATGATCCAAATTTTAAAGAGGCGTGTGAAGCAGCTGAGAATCCAGTTCTTAGAGATAGAAGCCAATGGGCCGAATACATGATCCAGGAAGGATTGTTGTTCAAAGGCAATCAACTGTGTATTCTGAAAAGATCCATGAGAGAGAATCTGCTGAAGGAGAAACACAGTGGAGGATTGGCAGGGCATTTTGGTCATGAAAAGAAGTTCACGAAATTGAACGAGTCATATTTTTGGTCGGGGATACGAGCAGATGTCAAGATATTTGTAGACAGATGCATAATTTTCCAGCATTCGAAGGGAAGGAAGCAGAATGCGGGGTTTTATCAATCATTACCCATACCAAAGAGGTCGTGGGATGAAATTAGCATGGATTTTGTATTGGGGTTGCCAAGAACACAAAGAGGTTGTGATTCAATCTTTGTGGTATTGGATAGATTTTCCAAAATGGCACACATCATTCCATTTCAGAAGACCAGTGACGCAACTCACATTGCCAACCTGTTTTTCAAGGAGGTCATTAAACTTCATGGGTTGCCAAAAATCATTGTTTAGGATCGAGATACGAAATTCATAGGGCATTTTTGGAGGACCTTATAGAAGAAGATGGGAACTAACTTGTTGTTTAGTTCATCTTATCATCCACAGACGTATGGAGAGACATAAGTGGTGAACAGAAGTCTGGGATAATTGCTGAGAAGCTTTGTGACAGAGCACCACATCTAGTGGGATAGCATATTACCACAGGTAGAGTTTGCTTATAATGACTCAGTCAACAGGAGCACAGGGAAAAGTCCATTTCAGGTTGTATATGGCATGCAACCGAGAGGAATTTCTGAGTTGAGGGATTAAGAACAGACTGCAACTAGGAGCGCTAGTGCAGAAGAATTCGTAGAGGCTATGAAGGAACTTCACTGTCAGGTGAAGGAGCAATTGAAGAATTCATGTCATGAGTATAAACATAGAGCCGATCTGCATAGAAGACAACTTCAATTTGAGGTTGGTGATCTGGTTCTGGCACATTTGAGGAAGGAAAGGTTCCCGAGAGGAACATATAATAAATTGAAGATGAAGAAAATTGGGCCATGTAAGATCTTGAAGAGGTTTGGGACGAATGCTTATGAGATTGAGTTACCCGATGGGATCGAAATTTCTCTGATATTCAATGTCTCATATTTGTACCCATATAGAGCTGGGGGAACAGAGACTGGAGATGAGAAACCAGTGATCCAGTGGACCAAACATATGCCAGTTGCAGAGAAGCCACATATGGAGTGCATACTAGATAAGAGAGTGAGCAGGAAGACCAGGAGGAAAGAATACTTTGAGTATCTAGTCAAATGGAAGAACCATCCAGTTGAAGATGCTAGCTGGGAGACTAAAGCAGAGATACAAAAGCATGGACAGATCATGCAGGAGCTCATGGACTGGAGCCCATGAAATTTTTCAAGCAAGGGAGTATGATGCAAGAGCATCGCCAACACATTAAGCGAGCCAGCGCAGAAGCGAAAGATAGTTGGACAAGCCAGCACAAATTTTGAAATTACCTTGGATTTGATGCGTGAACATAAATGTGGAAATTTAATGAAGTTCAATTGTATAATGTAATTGGACCTTGAGCCTTTAGCTCTTGTCCTTAGTAGGTAGAAGGCATTTAAAGTAGTTAATGCAGGTAGATAGAATTTAATTCTAGATTAGACAGTTGTAGAGCACAAGAGGGAAACGAGACATAGACACCCTCATTGTGTATTGTATCATTAGATTGGAGTATGAAGCATTTGAGAAAGAGTGAGCAGAGAGTTGTGTAAGAACACCCATGTATACATATTTGGATTAATAGAAGAAAGCTTTGATTCAAATTCATGGTGTCGTGTTTGTTCTCTGTGCATGCATGTTGAATGGTATGCTCATGAATGTTTTCTTCCAATTATACATTTTCTTTTATATGTTTTGTATATGATTTCATGTTTGAGTTTGAAGTATGAGAGAAAGAAGGAATGAGCTTCAATTGTTTCTCTTTCTGAGTAAGAATTCCTGCAAGGAGTGCAGTTGAGGTGTCCGCAAGGAGTGCGTCGACAAGAATTCAGGGTTTCATCTCTGAAGATCAGATAGTTAAAATTTTGTTCTCATTCACCCAAAGTGCAGTTGGGCACAGGAGCCGTGCAAGGAGTGCATAGGCCGAGTGAAGTCTCAGGGTTGTGGACCTGAGTGAAACATCGAAGGACTACTGTTGCAGGAGTGCGCAGAGTCGAAGGAAATTCAAACACTTAGGAGTGTTTGAAGGCTGTCGCAAGGAGTGTGTGCAAGGGTTTTTCTGAAAGATTCAAGGTTGGGGAAAAGATAAGGAGGTATAGGACCTTCGAGTAATTGTCAATAGAACACAGGGAACTGGTGCCGTGAAGTGTTCAAGAAGGCGTCGTAAGTTCTAGCCGCAGGTGAACAAGTCTTCATGGAGAAGTACCTATTTCATTTCGCAAAATTCATTTGGAAGGACAGATGGACAAAAATCTCTGAGAATATTTCGCAAAACTCCGTGAGTCGTTAGATATCACAAAGGTGAAGGGGAGATACAACGAAGTATTCTCGAGAGGTTCTAAGCTCAGGAGGGGTAGGACCATCGATCCAGGCTACCAAGGCCATCGTATTTACACGTGAAATCATGCATCGAGGTTTTGTGGGTTGAAACTTTGTAAACATAGCATCAAGGATCGCGATATTTCGATACACGATATCTGGACAGGCTACAGGAATAGTGTGGGGCCACAAAGGTCAGCAGGTGGACAGGTGGCACACCTTATCGGGGTTTCGCAGCGAGAAGTCCCGATACAATAGCATACGGATTCGCGATATTGCGAGCTCTAAAATGCCGATGGAGTGAAGAACTGTTGAATAGTCAACTCGCACATGCATCGAGGTTTCGACATATCGGGAGTTGGCAGTCGATAAAGTGACTTGTTTGATATCGCGAGTGGTGAAATCGCGATAAGGAAAGTTTCGAAATAGAAGGAAAGGTCAGCGTTGACTGTCGTCGGGTCTCAGGGAATTGAGGGTACAATGCTCGACCACTGACCTCATGAAGTCGTGAATTACGATCCTCCAAGTGCAGAGAGGGGATCGTGCAAGGAGTTCTATGGGTGCAGATTTACAGATAGGGAAATAGAAGAGCCTTAGAGTTCTTCGGGCCAGTAGAAAAGAGAAGATCCTATGAGCGAATGTGCTTGCGAGCACGTGCTGCATCAATACCATAATCCAAAATCTTATGTTCCTTTGAGATATCTGAAAATCCTCTTCATTGCTAATACATGTGATTCCTTTGGTGCTACTTGAAATCGTGCCACTTGTCCAACTGCCTGCATTACATCTGGTCTGGATGCTGTCACATATAGTAGGTTGCCAATAATTGACCTATATTCTTTTGATCTGTAGACTTCGAATCATCATCTTTGCTCAACTTGCAACTTATTTGCATGGGAGTGATAACTGGTTTGCAATCTTCCATTCTGAACTTCTTTATCATTTATCTCATATACTTGGTTTGAGAAATAAAATTTCCTTGGTTTCTTTGACGTATCTAATGTCCCAGAAAAAAGGATAGTTCTCCAAGTAATGACATTTCAAATTCATTTTGCATATCTTTTGCAAACTTCTAGGTTAACCTATCATCATCACTACCAAAAAAAATATCATCAACATAAACTTCAATTAATAAAATATTACCTTGACTTACCTTGATGTAGAGGTTGTTGTCTGCACCTCCTTTTCTGAACCCTGTCTGCTGCAGATACTTATCGAATCTAGAGTACCATGCTCTAGGAGCTTGTTTTAGACCATGCAGAGCCTTCTTTATTGTACACACATAATCTATGTTCTTTGACAGCATAAATCCTTCTCGTTGTTCAATGTATACTTCTTCTTCAAGTTCCTCATTCAAAAAATATGAATTTACATCCATCTGATATACTTTAGCATTTTTAGAGCATGCATAAGCTAAAAGCAAAGAAATTGCTTCCATTTTGGCAACTAGGGCAAATGTCTCTTCAAAGTTGATTCCTTCAATCTGTGCATATTCTTTACATAGCAATCTAGCTATGTTCATTGTAACCTATCCATATTCATTCAATTTATTCCTAAAAACCCATTTTGTGTCGATCACAGTCTTATTCTTTAGTCTTGGAACCAATTCCCAAGTGTCATTTTTCTCTATTTGATCCAATTCTTCCTCCATGGCCTTATTCCAAAATTCATCCTTGCTTGATTATTCAAAACAATTTGGTTCAATTGTAGATAAGAGTGCCAGGTGTATTTCTTCTAGTGAATGGAGTTTTCTTCTACTCTCAACTCTTGCATCTTTGTTCCCGATAATTTGATATGAAGGATGATTCTTCTATACTCATTTACTGGGTGTCTTTGGAGACACTTACTGATCTTTCTCTTCTGCTTCTGTCGGATTCTCTTCATCTTCCTCTTCTACTTGTTTTTCATCTTCTTCTTCAAAAAGTTGCTCCATTGATTTGTTTTCTTCTTCCATTGATTATGGTCTGCCTGTTTCATTAATTATTACATTGATTCTTTCCACAACTTTGTTTAATCTTAGATTGTAAAACTTCTATTCTCTCCTTGTACTTGAGTAAACAACAAGTATTCCTTTGTCCCTACAAGATTCAAACATTTCCATTCTTCCATCTTCTCTTTTGATGTAGGATTTTCTTCCAAAAACTCTGAAGTGCTTCACATTTGCTCGTCTTCCTTTCCATAGCTCGTAGGGAGTTTTATTGGTCTTGTTTATGAGTAGTACTTTGTTTTGAATGTGAATTGTTGTATGCACTACCTATGTCCAAAATATATCTGTCAATTTGGAATCCATTATCATTGTTCGAGCCATTTCTTGTACTGTTATGTTCTTTCCTTCAACAACTCTATTCTATTGAGGTGTCCTAGCAACGAAGAATTGTCTTTTTATTCCATAAATACTACAGTAGTCCATAAATTCCTTTGAAGTGAGCTATCCTCCATTATCAGATCTCAAGCATTTGATTCATGAATCCATCTCATTTTCAACCATTTCTTTGTAGATCTTGTAGTTTTCAAAATCTTCTGACTTGTTCTTGAGAAAGAAAATTGCGGTCATTCTTGTATAATAATCAACTAATAACATAAAGTATCTCTCACCTTTTAAGCCCTTTGTTGTAGTTGGTCCAACAAGATCAATATACACAATTTCCAATGGTTTTATTGTTGAATATTTCTTTGATTTAAACCTTGTCTTTGTTTGCTTTCTTTGTTGACAATGCTTGCATAAAGTGTTGGTTGGTTTCGTGATCTGAGACATTTCTCTGACTGCTTCTTTTTTGCTGACTTTGATAAGGTTATCAAAGTGCATGTGGCCCATTATTCTGTTCCATAGCCAAATTTCATCTTCCTTTCCTAGACAACACTTTTCATTTCCAATTTCACTTAGCACATATATGTTGTTTGAAGTTCTTGCAGTTGTATCGACCAATTTCCCTGAACCTTCTCTTCTTATCTCACACTTTTGTGAATCGAAAGTAACTTGATGACCTTGGGTACATATTTGACTCATACTTAGAAGATTATGTTTCATATCTTCTACCAGTGGAACATTTTCTGCCTTTTCATTCTTGTTTGCAATTTAGACTATGCATTCTCCAATGATTTTGTTTGAATTATCATTTCCGAAGGAGACTGATCCATTTATTTCCTTTATCAATTTAAGAAATTGGTCTCTATCACCTGTCATTTGTTTTGAACACCCACTGTCAACATACCAACCATGTTTCTTCTGCTTATCTTGTAGAGAGACTTTGCATTCTTCATTGCTATATTGATCTTGCTTTCTTATCCATTTCATTTTCTGAGGTTCTTGTCTATGACTGTTGTTATTCTGTTGAGGTTCCTTAGGAGGGATTGTCATTTTGCAATCTTTGGCCTTGCATCCAAAGTTGTTACATTTGTAACATTCCAATTTAGTTCTCAAGGATTCAAGCCTGTTGTAAATTCTTCTTTGTGTTTCACTAGGTATTATTGAATAACCCCTTTGTGTGTGACTCTGAAAGTTGTTATTGTTCATGTTGTTAGCTCGAAAAATTTACAACTTTATGTCCAAAATTATTACACGCATAACATAAACCAAAAAATATATTTTAATACTTCGGAGTTGAACATATTCTGAAAGGAGGTTCTCTTATGAATCATTCTTCTTCTTGAGGCCTGTTTGTCTATTGTTGATTCTGAAATCTGAATATTCTCGGTGGAGGAGTGTCCCTGTAATCTTCCTTGTATATCTTCTTGTCCCCTTTGATTGTTTCTGCATACCTTTTTGGATTTGTTTCTTGCTCTATTGCTTTGGAGCTTGATTCCTTTTTTGTCTGATTGTATCTAAGTCCAGACTTGTCAAGATGAGATTTTTGACTGCTAATAATGTCATCCAAAACTTTTGAGTTATTCTGCATATTTTTCTTTTGAATATCCCTTCTTAATGTGACAATCTCTGCTTCCAAGTTTCCAATGATCTTGTCTTTTTCTTCTAGATTTTCGTTGAGTGCTTCTTCAATTATTTTATCTTCTTCTATTTGAACTTTCAATTTTGTGATCATTTTTTCTAGTTCTTGAGTGTCTTCCTTTTTGTCTAGTTCTGCTTGTAGTTTATTGTTGTTCTTATTTTCTCTTTTGATAACTTCTATGGAACACATTAATTGTTCTTGAAATTCAACTTCTGCCTGTTCAATTTCTTCTTCGACATCTTCTTCGACTCCTTCATATTCTTCTTCAGAGTTCTCTTCGTCAGAGTCTTTTACTGCCATGAATAGAACTCTTCATGTCTCACTGTCACTGACTTCATCTTCATCTAATGAAGAGATGTATTCTTTGATGCATTAGATTTTCTTAAAATCCTTCATTGTATTTCTTTTGCCTTTATATGTGTATTTTCCTTTTGAGTAACCTTCATCATTTCTCTTTTTCTTATGAGAACATTTGTTAGAAAAATGACCAATACCATCACAATTAAAACAAATTAAAGGAATCTTACCTCTATACCTACCATTGGTTCCCTTGTTCAGTCTTTTGACGAAGTTGGCCACTTCTTCATCTTCTTTCAAGACGTCATTGCTGCTACTATATTATTCTTGTTCCTTTTTATTTTGCTTTGATCTTTTGGATGGTTTGAAGACTGCTTCTTTTACATCTGGATTTTCCTGTTCAGTTATCATCTCATATGATGTGAAGATTCCATGCATTATGTCCATTCTTATTGAATTTAGATACGATCTTTCTTCTAGTGCTAATATCTTAGGGTTGAATCTCATAGGAAGAGATCTTAGTACCTTTAGAACCATTACAGATTCTTCGATTTCTTCTCCCAATACTATCATTGCATTCACTGTTTCATCGATTCGTAAGAAGTAGGTTGTGATATCTTCATCTTCCTTCATTTTTAGTTCTTCAAACTGACCTCTCTATCTTTGAAGCTTTGTTTCTTTGACTTTTGAATCTCCTTCATAAATATTTTGAAGCTTTTCCGAAATCTCTTTAGTAGATTTACAAGGTGCAACCTTAGTGAATATTGTATCACTGAGACCATTCAAAAGTGCATTTTTGGCATTGGAATTATTCTCACCGAGTTTCACTGCTTTGTCATTTGTTGGTGGAACTGCTCGTGCTGTGTATCCATCTATAATTGACTGCCAAACTTGACATCCATGTGCCTAAATATATGTCTTCATCCTTATGCTCCAAAAGGCATACTTCTATCCATCAAACTGTGGTATTCCATTTTTATACGCATTGGTACTCTCCATCATCTACCTTTCAGTGGTTAAACTGATTTCTGAAGGAACCTTCTCTGATACCAATTGTTAGATTACTGAGAGGGGGGTGAATCAGTAATAGTGTAATTATAATCATTTTTCTTCAAATTTTATATCAATGTATAATTATCATCTAATAATGAGCAATAATAAATAAACAATCACACACATACATAGTACACCAGTTTTTTACGTGGAAACCCAAATCAGGAGAAAACCACGGAATGTTTTTTCTTATATGTCTTGAAGAATTACATTCATTGGAAGCACCGAATTCCTCTTTTTTCTAGATGCAACAAGAAGGAGGCTGCAACCCCCTGGTTTCTCAGGCTACAACCTGAGGGAAGCTCCAACTCCCCAATTCTCTAGCTACAACCCCCTATGTTATCTGGCTACAATCGGAAGGTGGCCACAACCACCTATCCTTGCCCCGTCCAACCACCCTGAAGTAGAAGTAGAATGATGGAACCACTAATAACCTTTCACTGTGAGATATATTGTTGTACAACTGTATCAACCTATACCACTGCCCTGTATCCAATATGTACACCTGTCGTGTAATCAAAATGTACCTGAACCAAACATGTATCTACAAAAATACAATAGATACGTGACATGTAGTGATCCAGTCCACGTATGTACACTCGCTATCTATTATGCAGCCCACGTATGCCTTCTGAAACTAGGGTTTCCTTTCACTTGAAAACTTTTGACCCTCTGTAACTTCTTTCACATAGATTTGTAACCTACCACTGTATTCAGACTGTAATTGTACCCTGTGCATGCATCCTCATACATAACGTCTACTCAAGGAAAGTATGTCTCTCTCTAGTCATGTGCCATATAGGTGTGTGTAATCATGAACAAGTATAATATACCTCACATGTTCTTAGTCATCAACCCCTTTCTAATAGTCAACTTCTCAATACATCAATAAATACAATACCTCAACTATGTACCATAAAAACTCTTAGCCATATGCCAATAAATACATGATGTGCCTCAATAATAAGTATCAATGATAAATATACCATCACTATATTTTTGTAGATCTGACTTATAGAGAAGACCCCATGTAGCCACTAGTCTCTCTAGGGAGAATCCTCAAATCTCCATTGTCATTCCTCATGCATACATCAAAATCCAACTATTCATAGAAATAAGACATACCTTTTGAACCAATGGATGGATCTGATGTATATGAGCACTCTAGACCTTTCTCGGAGATTGATATCAGAATCCAGAACCTCTACACCTTCATATTCTCAAGTTTCATGGCTTTATCAACATGTACTCACCCTATACACAACCGTCATGCGTACATACTCACCCTATACACAACCAGCCCATGTAAACCTTCAATGTATACACACCCTATACACAAACAACCCACGTATGCCTTAGAATATGGGGTTTTCTATAAATCCAAGAATTTCATCGTCAACCCTTCATGCTACCTCATACGTTCACCACTTCAGATGTATCCACAAGTATTTACAAGAATCTTTACACAATAAAATAGATAGACAAAATGTACAAGTGTGTGTTTAATGAGTGAGCTTTGCCTATTATTTATATCTTCATGTAGCCTTACACTTTCCTTATTTTAGGGCTTCTTTATTTAAAATAACTTCTTTTTCAAAGCAGTTTGACCCTTGGGGGATTCTATAAGACTTATGAGGCATTCTCCAACTTCATATGGTCATAACTCTCTAACTGTGATGAGTTATGTGACATTCCACATTCCACCAGAAACAACATGACAAGAACTATCTATCTAGGATACTTTCCTTGACAAGTTCATTGTCCTTCAACTCATTATTACATAATTAAGAATGGGTTATATTACTCCTCAATGAGTCTCCCCTTGAGGGATTTCAACATAAGGGGACTGCTTGGAGTTCATCCATATTTACTTCTTATCGACCATGACGAGACAATAATGAGTCATATTTACATCAAACAATCTTGGGTCCATTACCAAAACCTTTGTGTTGCGGAGCTTTCTTCAAGGGTTGACATCAATGGCAAGCAACCTTAATCAACAATAATAAATTAATACAATTAATAATTCATTAATAGGGTAGTAATATATTATTAATTAATATTCTATACATGTAATGACCCTAGTTGGATAAATATTTAAGAAATTATAAAGTAATACTAATTAGGGGATTAATTGTGTTAACAAGGTATTAATTAAACAAAGATGATTTAATGATATTAATTAAGTGAGTTATTAATTAATTAAAGGATATAATTGTGATTAATTAATTAATAATTTAACTACAAACTACATTTAATAACTTGCATAATGGATTTAATAGATTAATGGTATATGATATAAAATGGTTGCGTATACAACAAGGGATAACCTATGAATCCCGAGAAGATAAAAAAATTAAAAGAAGGATTAGAAAGGGGATACGGGGCATTAACGGGAAAGGATAAGAGTAATAAATGGGTTAGGTAGGGAGTAAATGGGGGGGGAGAGTCGGTGAAGGAGGGATAAGGAAGGGAAGGAGTTGGATGGGAGGTTATGCTACGAGAGGTTGGGGAATGAAGTTTGGGGAGCTCTGGATTTGCAGAGAGAAGTGAAGTTATGGAGTAGGATTGATACAGTGCACCGGATTTGTTGGGGGTTTTGGGCATGGAGGGCCAGGATATTCATTGATATCCTGGAGCTAGGGAGATACCTAGTTGGCAGGGAGGAACGGTTTTGGGTAGTGTTTTGCAGAAGTGGGAAGGAGGCAAACGACAGACAAACGAAGGTTAATAACATGAGGTTCAAGTATTTATTTAAATTTATGCACTGTTTTTCATTATTATTGATATATTTGATTGCGAATGTGCTAAATGAAGGTAACTCTTAAATTTTACTCCTATAATTAAAATAAATGGTTGTTTATTTAATCCGGCTCTTACATATGGTATTAGAGCACCTCATTCACAATCTGGAGCCTTAAGGGCCAAATTCCCCTCTGCCTAACCTGCAAACCAAAATCACTATTATTTTGATTATATGTAAAAAAATAAAAATATAAAAGAAATATGAATAAAGAATGTAAAAAAAAAAAAAAAACCTTCCATGTAATTTGTTCATTTTGTCTACTTCAAACCCTAATTCGATCGTCATATCATGATTAGCAGTTTAGAGAATCCTTCCATTAGCCCCAGTATAAAAACTCACTATCAGTCTCAACTAAAACTCTGGGGAGAGTTATAGAAGGAAGTGTTGGCTTTGAATCAATAAATATCCCACTTCACTATACGAATTAACGCCACCTTATTATTGACTTGAATTATCGACTTCACGACCCGCATAATTCAATCTTTTTCCGTCGAGGGTTCGGATGTGATGGATCATTGGCAAGGTGGTGGCTTTAGAATAAGCTAACGAACGTACCTGGCACAGTTCAAGAAACGACTGATTTCTCGTCGATTGGAATAGAGTAGCGCTTAAGAACTATAATCATCGATTTACGTTTCACACAGAACATGGATAGAAATGTTACTTCAAACCCTAATTCATCCCCTTACACAATATAAAAAGGCATATAATTGGTAAGATATAACCTGAAAGGAAACACTAAATTTTGGAAGTTAATATGAGTTCCAAGTGATTTTTGTATATGTTAAGAATCATCAATAAAATAAATTAGTTCTAAGGATCATCTTTATGAAATAAATCCTCAATTGTAATGCACCATAGTTATCAGACTGGGATTGCAAAAAAAAAAACTCGCTGAGGCAAAAGTGTAGATATGTTGCGCCCACCTGAAGTTATTCTATTATGAATTGTCGCGCCTTCGACTTCAATAGATTTAAATAAGGTTGAGTTCCTTCACTCCATTTCGATTTGCTATCTCCGACTGAGCATAAGCGATTGTAGGTTTTAACTAATATAATTAATAATATAATAAATAGGCTTGGTTCGGGTTTTCCCTTGTGAGACAGAGGAAGGAAAGAAAGGTCCCGCCAGTGTGCATGCTACTAAGATTATGTATTTGTGCTCCCAAGTTTCAGTTTACAGAACAATATCTTTGATCTATCGCTCTTTGAAAAGCAAGGGATGCTATAAAATTTTCATAATTCTATAACTAGAATTTACTCAAATTGATATACCCACGAGTCTGCTTGAGGGAACGTTCAAAATAAATTATCCATGCATCTGTTATAGACGCAAGGTAGTTTTTTTTTATTACAGAGATGTTATCGTTCATATGAGGTCACTTGCCAAGTTGCTACGGTGAAAATGAATTGAGTAAATACACATATTATAAGGCAATTCTACATATAACTCAAAACAATTAATTACAAAATGGAAAATTGGTTTTGATAGTAAAAAATAATATATATTATTTTTTTAATTATATGTATGGAGTTTGACTCTATATATACATCCTAGTCAAATCTATTTTTTATGATTTTAATCATCCGTAATGTTATATGTTTCAGATTTTATTTTACAAGTCAAATACGTACTCAATTAAAAAAAAAAAATCAGTCAAATTCCAGGCCTAACAAATCAAGAGAAGCAACTCAGTAGCGAGCAGGGTGGATGCATGCATTGTTATATGAATCTCTATTTAAAAAAAAAACAAAAAAAAAAACAATCCATTTCGGTAAATCTCCTTGATGCTAGCACAATCTTGTTGGTGTCAATATTAATGAGGAAATGCATAGATTATAGTCCAAAATAGTTTATGAATTTCTTTAATAAATGAATTAAACTAGCTGAATGAAGTGCTATTCCGGAGAATGCCGAACGCTTACCTGCTGTAATGCCCGAATAACAGTTACCATGTTCTATATGATTGATACAATTGAAAATCAGAATTAGACAAACAAGCACAACAACTGGTCCAGGTAGCCGCATCAATTATAGATCAAAGAAAGAACCCACCAAACTCCAGACACCCTCACCTACTACTATTGCAATAAAGCGTTTTTATAACCATCACCTACCCATTACAGGAGCGCATTATTTAAATAAGCATTGATACATATATTATTGAGGATGGTACAGGAATCATGTTACAGACACTAATCATTTGGCACAAAAAACTACAGAACAGAACAAGCTAGACCTACAATAAATTAATGCTGAAGAAAGATACAGAGCAGATCTTACCTTGTGTATGACTGTAATGGATAATGGCGGTTGGCCTGATTGAAGTGAGGTGATCTACACACTGGCTCTTCACATTTTTGCTATTTATAGGATTGATTCTGTCTAGGTTGTCATGGCATTTAGCATTGGCTTCGGGATTTTGGGTTTTGTTATTTTTAAATAAGCAAAACCATACATCGAAATGGATATCCGCTCGTGACAGCAGAGCGCTAAAGCACATATTCCCACCGCTATGTAACACTTTGCTATCGTGCTTTAGAACCACTCGTTCCATCCATACAGTACAATCATTCGGTTCGCTCTGTTTCTTGATTTTATTGATACAGAGAATCACAGAAAAGGGTTTTGGTTACCATTTTGCTGCACCCAGGGATCCTCCTGCTGCGGATGATGGTAGCTGCTAGGATACCAGCGACCTAGAGTTTTCACATACTGCAAGGGATTCTGAAATGGACTTCGGATGGAGAATGGAGGACTCCAACACCCATAGCAACTACAACTACAACGCGCCACGCCAACTACAACTACCAGCATCCGAGCGTCCACAGGAGGAAGCAAGGGCGGGGCACGTGGGCCTGATGTGAGGACCCACGATGCCAATTCCTATACTTATAGTATTTCACGAATAATTCTATTTATTTATTTATTTATTTTATTTATTATTTTAATTGTAATCTATTAATGGTTAATTTTTTTTTTTTTTAATTATAATTATTTTAAAATAAGGTTTCAAAAAAAATTTATTTTATTTAAATTTTAAATTAAATTAAGTTAAATTAATTAAATTAAATTAAGTTAAAATTAATTAAGTTAAAATTAATTAAATTAAATTAAATTAAATTAAATTAATTGGGGATTTTGATTTTTTTTTTAAGTAAAACAAAAAACAAATTCACTAAATTAAAGGGTTTTGAACCCACGACCACCCACTACCTAAGCCTTAAAGAAAAACCAAACACCAATGCACCACACAATAATTTCACATATAAATACTTTAACTGTCATACCCAAGACCACCCACCAAGCGAAGCGTCTTGAGAAGAACACTAACGCTGAAAAATACATAGCATTGGTGAAAGCCAAATCGGGGCTGACAGTTGGGGATAATTGTTTAGATGTCACGGTTTAATTCTATTTAATCATTAAACGTGGTAATTATATAACCCTACAACATTTTTTTATTATGTGATTAGGTAAATGTTAAAAAGTAAACATGTTAACGGATGCCCTGATAAATGCAAGAAAGTTATGAACAATAAATCAGACCCATTGATTTTGAAGGACGACTAAGAATATGCCAGCATCTTCAATGCGTAGCCAACAAATAAGGGTTTAAGGTTAAGTAAGATTAAAAGATCATTGATTGTGCCCATTGTCAATAGGCATACGTCTTTAGGCGTAAAATAATAAACATAAGGTCGGAAGTCACTTTAATCAAGTTGCAAGCGGAGAGTTAAAAATGGCTTAGACTAGGACAAGTGGGAAGGAGGCGGCATATGCACTAGGAGAGTAAGCATAGGAAGTGGAGAGTAAGCCACAAAGCTAGCGTAGCTACAGGGAAAAGGAACGAATAGTTATTTTTCATAGGGGCAAAGAAATCAATCTTAGACGCTTAATCCTAACCCTAACCTAGCCAATCCCCTAATGGAGTAATGTTTGTTTACAGACAAGTAAATAAAACTTACGCCTAACCCTATTTCTAGTTTGAGTAGCACCAATTTGAAACATCCTGGAACTCACATTGACAACTTTGGTGGATGCAGGTCAAAGCATATGGGATGGTCAGGACTCGAGGGAGTCGAGGCAGGGGAGCGTCGTCGCAAGCACCGCCAACACCGCCAGCACCACCACTGCCATTGCCTGAACTAGCCCTCATACTACGCTCGTTGGAAGCCATCAACGAGACTTTAAAGGGGCGACAACCGGCAGGGACTGAAGTGGAACCCCCACCGTCTGGAATGGGTAATCCAGAAGAATCAAGGGATTCAGGGGGAGGACCTCCACCTGAAGACATCACGTGGGAATTGCAGAAGATCAAACATACGGAGTTTGCCGGGGGTCGCGCCAGTGAACGCGCGGAAGCATGGTTGGAAGGCATGACAAGGTGTTTTTCCTTAAGGGACTATGCATCCAATTCAAAGGCAAAGATCGCCATTTTTCAGTTAAGAGACAGCGCTTTGAACTGGTGGGGCAACCTAGAAAGAAAATTGCACCTTACCCCAGACACAGTATCTTGGGAACTTTTCGAGGAGAGGTTCAGGAGGAAATATCTACCGACGTACTATGAGGAACAATAGGTTGGGGCATTTCATGCCTTAGTATAGGGAAACAAAACTGTAGAAGAATATGAGATCAGGTTTATGGAACTGGTCAAATATGTTTCATATATGGATATTGAAGAACGACAGGCAGAGCGCTTCGTCTATGGATTGAACCCTAGGATAAGAGCTATGGTGCGGATGTGGAAACCGTCTTCAGTGGCGGAGGCGGTGGAAAATGCACGTTACATGGAAGAACATATGGACTTGACCGTGGGAACAAGACCGACGTTTCCGCACCGCCTAGGGTTCATAGGAAAGGCCCCAAGGACATTTCCTAGGGGAGGGGGCTCGAGGCCACTGCCATATGGTAACAGAGTCGCGCCAAGGACAATAGCTGCAGGGATTTCAATGGTAGCGAGTGCAACATATCGTTCATCGCCAGCAGTGCACACAGGTCCACAACCATCGTAGGGAATAGCTAGTAGGGGCAGGGGTTCCAGGGGAAGGAACTCATTTCAGAGACAGTCACATAACAGGGCACAGGTTCAATCTCATGTTACCTGTTGGAGGTGCGAAGGACCCCATTACCAGCGCGACTGCCCAGAGTTACAATCAGGGTTCATTCATAGAGAAGGAAAGGCACCGATGGGGAGAGAAAGTAGCAGCCACCATATTTACACAGCAGTTAATAACCGCCAAGCTGAACATCAATCCACAGTGGTGGAGTCATCAGGTACGCTAAATCATATCAATGTTAAGATTTTGTTTGATTATGGTGCGACAGATAGTTTCATTTCACCATTTGCATTAGAAAAGAGTGGGTTGGCAGCCTACGAGCATGATGACTTTAAACAAGTCGATATGGCTTCGGGGGAAAAACAAGCAGTAGGACCTAGTGTCGATAATTGTATAGTAGACCTGAGAGTGTGTACTACCAGGTTAAAGGTATACATAACAGCTCTTGGGGCGTATGACCTAATCATTGAAATGGATTGGTTAGCAGCTCATCGAGCTTTGATAGATTGTTTCGCAAAGAGGGTTCTTTGTGTCGATGATGAAGGAAGACCAGTAGAGATCCAGGGTGTACAGAGAAAAGTGTTGTTACAATTTATATCAACTATGAAGGTTAAGTGATGCTTGAGACAAGGGTGTCGACTTTATGTAGTGGAAGCAGTGAATGAAAGGAAGGGACCCTCAGTGGATAAGTGCCCGGTATTGTTAGAATTTCAGTATGTTTTTACGAACGAGTTACTAGGGTTACCTCTTGAGAGGGAACTTGATTTTACTATTGATATAAAACTTTGTGCAAAACCAATATCCAAGACTCCGTATCGGATGACAGTGCCAGAACTTTGTGAGTCACAAATGCAGTTGAAAGACTTACTGGACTTAGGGATAATAAGGCCCAGTGTCTCACCCTGGGGCGCACTGGTAATTTTTGTAAAGAAGAAGGATGGATCATTACGACTAGGTATAGAGTACCAGGACTTGAACCATGCTACAATGAAGAATAGGTACCCGATGTCGTGAATAGATGACCTCTTCGATCCAATGAAAGGAGCAACGATATTCTCAAAGATCGATTTGCGATCAAGGTATCATCAGTTAAGGATTAAGGAAGGTGATATCCCAAANCAGTTGAAAGACTTACTGGACTTAGGGATAATAAGGCCTAGTGTCTCACCCTGGGGCGCACTGGTAATTTTTGTAAAGAAGAAGGATGGATCCTTACGACTAGGTATAGAGTACCAGGACTTGAACCATGCTACAATGAAGAATAGGTACCCGATGTCGTGAATAGATGACCTCTTCGATCCAATGAAAGGAGCAACGATATTCTCAAAGATTGATTTGCGATCAAGGTATCATCAGTTAAGGATTAAGGAAGGTGATATCCCAAAAACTGCCTTCTGAACTCGGTTTGGACATTACGATTTTGTTGTAGTACCTTTTGGATTGACCAATGTGCCAGCAGTATTGATGAGCCTCATGAATGGCGTATTCCAAAAGTACTTAGACTGTTTTGTACAAGTCTTTTTAGATGACATCCTCATCTATTCCAAAAATGAAAGAGAACACGAGGAACACTTGCGAATAGTGTTGTCCTGCCTTAGAGAGAACAAATTGTATGGGAAGCTTTCGAAGTTTTCCTTCTTCTAGAAAGAGATCCACTATTTAGGTCATATCATTTTCGGCGAAGGAATCTCTGTGGACCCAGAAAAGGTAAAGGCCATTATGGAATAGCCAGTACCGAAAAATGCCCATGAGGTGAGGAGCTTCATGGGGATAGCGGGTTATTACAGGAGATTTGTAGAAGGATTCTCCAAAATAGCAAAACCCATCGCCACCTTGCAACGTAAGGGGGTCAAGTATGAATGGATAGAAGAATGTGAAAGTGCATTCATTGAGCTTAAGAGGTTACTAACTAGTGCACCAATTATACGAGTGTCGGATATGGAAAAGGACTTCACGGTCTGCACAGATGCCTCGAAGCAAGGGTTAGGATCCGTGCTAATGCAGGATGGAGGAGTGATAGCTTATGCATCAAGGAACTTGAAGAAGCACGGAGAGTTATACGCAACTCATGATTTAGAGTTGGCAGCTGTAATGCTAGCTCTGAAACTTTGGAGGCACTATCTTGTTGGGAGAAACTTTGAGCTCAAAATGGGGACCATCAAAGTTTAAAACATCTCTTCACTTAAAGAGATCTGAATGCCCGGCAAAGGCGATGGAGTGAGTTTATGAGTGAGTACGATTTTGGTATTTCGTACATCAAGGGAAAGGAAAATGTGGTCAAAGATGCCTTGAGTAGGGACCACATATCTTCTCCTTCGTAACCTTAAAGGTCAATCTGAGGGAACATGTGTTGACACAACTCCTAGGAGACAGTTGGTATTTAAAGGTTACTTCAAACCTCCAGAGCGGGAGGTGGTTAGATCCAAAGTACAAAGGATATAGCTTGGAAACAGACGGATTGTTAAGATATATAGGAAGGATGTACATCCCTGAGAATGGGGATATTCAAAGCATCCTACTGAAGGAAGCCCATAGATCAATTTATTGTGCACATCTGGGAGTGAAGAAGATGTATGCAGATATGAGGAAGCTCTTCTTCTGGGTGGGCATGAAGTG
>ML821667.1:7773-22149 GCA_009831015.1 Picea engelmannii
CTCTGAACTTTGTCATGTAGAAAATATCCATTGAAGAAAACTATGATAACCTAAGGCACTTGATTTTTTAAAAAATCAAAGCTGATATTTTCTTAAAGCACTTAAATAGTGAATTAACTCTCCTATCATATAAGAACAATATTAAAGACATCTATCATAATTTTATAACAACTCTCTCTACTTCCATTAACAAATTTTCTATCGAGGAGTTATCTAAAAACAAAAAAAGGAAATCCAACCCTTGGTATGAAAATAAGTGTAAATTTGATAGAAATGCCATTGGGAATGCCTCTAATAAGTCCTTAAAATATGATAAAATCAAAATACACAAAGCCCTAATTCAAAGGAAAAAAAAAAACACTACATAAATTGAAAGCAAGAAAATCTTACGCACCTATCAAAGCTAGATCCTAAGATATTCTAAAGGAAAATTTTGACCTGTAAAACTAAAAAAAACAATATGATTCCCCTAAAGGACTATAACTCCTACCTCAAAAAAATTTATGAATCTCCTATTGTTTTGGACAACATTCCAAATGTTTTTATAGAGGATTAAGTGTTTTATACATAATACATAACTTTTTGGGTTAAGTGACTCACAAAAGGGAAAGCTAAGGACATTGAAGGCTACCAAGATGAAATATTAAAAATTAGAGGGCCTATCCTCATCCCTCACATACACAATATCTTCAATTTAGTAGTCAAGTAGGGCCTCCCTAAACCTTGGACTCAAATCCTCACTATTCCTATATTTAAAATTGGTGATAAAAGTAGTCCCTGTAATTATAGGACCACTATTATTATCCCCATCTTAACCAAGCTATACATAAGTATTTTGGAAAAGAAGATCAACATGTGGCTTGAAATCCATGGAAAGGAGATAAAGGCCAAGATATTTTTAGAGGTTATCATTCAACCGTGGACCATGTTTTTAAGCTTCACATCACTGCAGAAGAGTGTCACAATAATAAAACCAATATACTTTGTTGTTTCGTTGATTTTAGAAAATGTTTTGACATAGTGCATAGGACTAACCATTGGAATGTTAGAAAAACATAACCGTGGAGCAATAAAATAAAACAAATGCGAAAACAAAAAATAGAAGATACACAATACAATAGTGACACAGATTTACGTGGTTCACCCAGTGTGGGCTACGTCCACCAGAGAAATTGCTAGGTCCTTCCTTTATTATTATCCAGCATATGAAGGGATACAACCTACAGCAAACCTGCTGTAACTTCCTCTGCTTTCTCTCATAGTCTCCTGTCTCAAAATACAATATTCGCCAATATCCATAGCTTCAATACATTTCCCTCATAAAAGAGGGTTTCTTTCTCAGGAAAAAACCCTAACATAATCTCTATCGTTAGATCTGCGACCTTAGAATGAATGGTCCATATTTATAATGAAATTACAATATACATTTACAAGGCAATTTTTCCTTCGGGGGCTTCACCCCCGAACCCCCGTTGGGGTCTGCTTGCCCCCAACCGGGGGGATAGCCTCCTCGGACCCCACAAAGGGGGTACCCCCCCTCTACACTCCCCCACGTGGAAGAGTGTACATACTTCTGGGGTGTAAATACTTCATGGGGTATAAACATGGCTGAAAGTAAAAGACCGTTGAATCAGGAAGATAATCAGGCTCCACAACCAACAATATTCCACTTGGAGACGGATCTCAACAACTCCACCGTTGTTGTATATGCTGGACCCTGAACCTTCTTGGACCTAGAAAATTTCTTATCTTCATATTCATTCTTGAAGACCAACTAAATCTGAGCAGGAACTTAGTTTCTCCCTGGTTACTCTCTTTGTTAACATGTCTACAGGATTCTGGCTAGTGTGTATCTTTTCCAACTTCAAATGTCCATCTTCCAAGGTGAATCGTATGAAGTGGTACCTCAACTGTATATGCTTAGTCTTCGAATGGAAGGCTGAGTTATTTGCAAGATGAATGGCACTCTCACTGTCACAGTAAAACCTATTACTCTCTTTCTTCTTTCCCAATTCTTCCATAAACCTCTGTAACCAAATCATATATTTACTAGCCTCTGTAGCAACAACATACTCTGCCTCTATTGTTGAAAGTGAAACAACCTTTTTCATTTTTTAAATCCAACTTTCTGTTGTTCCACCTATAGTAAACACATACCCTGTGGTACTCCTCCTTCTATCTTTATCACCTTCCATATATGAATCAACATATCCTTGTAGAATAGTTTTTGAACCTCCAAAACATAATGCATGATTAGAAGTACCTCTCAAGTATTTGAGAATCCACTTTACTGCCTCCCAATGTTTTTTACCTGGATTGTTCATATATCTTCTCACAACTCCCATTGCATGTGCAATATCTAGTCTTGTGCAAACCATTCCATACATCAAACTGCCAAGTGCTGATGAATATGGGACCCTGGACATGTATTCTATCTCCTCCTGTGTCTTGGGACACATATCCTTAATTTTAAATAGCTGGCCAAAGGTGTGCTAACTGGTTTTTCATTCTACATTCTAAACCTCTAAAAAACCTTCTCTGTGTACTCACCCTGAGACAATGTCAGTTTGCAATTTTTCCTGTCTCTTGTTATTCTCATACCAAGGATTTTCTTTGCAGCACCCAAATCCTTCATTGCAAATGAATTGGCTAAATTATTCTTGAGCACATTTATATCCTGCTTATTAGACCCTGCAACAAGCATGCCATCTACATACAATAGCAAGATAATAAAGCTTCCATTTTCTATCTTTTTAAAATAAATACAGTGATCAGAATGACATCTACTATAACCCTGTTCTGTCATAAACCTGTCAAACTTAAGATACCACTACCTTGGAGCTTTCTTTAGGCCATATAAGCTCTTCTTCAACTTGCATACCAAATTCTCCTTCCCTTTGAACTCATACCCCTATGCCTACTGCATACAAATCTCTTCCTCCAAATCCCCATGGAGAAAATTTGTTTTTACATCTAACTATTCAAGGTGCAAATCTTCTACTGACACAAGACTTAAAATAGTTCTTATTGAAGTCATTTTAACAACAGGAGAAAATATTTCATCAAAATCTATACCTTTCTTTTGTGCAAAAACCTTTACAACAAGTCTAGCCTTGTACCGCTTTTCTCCTCCATCTTCTTCCTTCAACTTGTAAACCCATTTATTCTACAATGCTCTTTTTCCTGTAGGCAACTAAACCAAGTCTCAAGTATGGTTATTTACCAAGGAATCCATTTCCTCTTTCATGCCTTGCTCCCACTTCCTTTTGGTGTCTACCTGCATTGCCTCTTCATAACATTTTGGTTCACCAGAATCAATCAACAATAAATAATACAATGAAGGAGAGTATCGTTCAGGGGGTATACTTAACCTGGTAGATTTTCTAACAACAATTGCAAGTGTTTGAGGTACCTGCTTCTCCTGTTGTTGTACATTTTGATTTTTTGGTTCCTTTGGAATTTCGTTTTCAGTGATCTCATCAAGCACTGTGTATTCTTGTTTTTCTTTTTCCTGTTTCTTTCCCTACAACTGATCTTTGTACATGACCTTCTCATTGAGTATGACACCTCTACTCCTAATGATTTTGTTATTTTCATAATCCCATAAACGATAACCAAAATCATTAACACCATATCCAATAAAGGTACACTTCTAGGATTTTGCCTCAAGCTTTGTTCTATTTTCTTTATCAATAAGCACAAATGCTTCACAATCGAAAGTTTTCAAAAAAGAATAGTTTACCTTTTTTCCTATCCATTCCTCCTCTGGAATTATACCATCCAAATAGCTTGAAGGTCCTATGTTTATTAAGTAAACAGTAGTATCTATAGCATCTGCAGAAAAATGTAAGGGAAAACCAGCATGCAATCTCATACTCCTTGCATGCTTCATGATTGTCCTATTCATCCTTTCTGACACACCATTTTCTTGTGGTGTTCTTGGAACTGTCTTCTCTCTACGAATCCCATGGTATGAACAGTAATCATCAAACTCCTTGATGCAATATTCACCTCCATTATCTAATCTGAGACACTTCAACTTTTTTCTTGTCTCATTCTCAACCAAAGCTTTCCATTTCTTAAAAGTATCAAAAACATCAGATTTTTGTCGAATGCAATAAATCCAAGTTTTTCTAGTTGCATCATCAATAAAATGAATATAATAATGAAAGCCACCAAGAGATGATCCATGATCTAGTCCCCATACATCTGTATGCACAAGCTCTAACCTTTCACTCTTCTTTTTTTTTCTGACTCTGAGAAATCTGACTCTCTTATGTTTTCCATAAACACAATGCTCATAGAAGTCCAAATCAATTTTTTTAAGATCCGGCAACAAATTTATTTTGTGAAGTATCTGCATCCCCTTCTCACTCATGTGTCCAATCCTTTGATGCCACAATGTTGTATCAACTCCTGTAGAAGCTAAAGAGATAGAAGAGTTAGTATTACCAATACATAAATACAATTTACCTACCTTCTCTCCTTCTGCTATCACCAATGATCCTTTGATGACCTTCCACGTCTTATCTATAAATATGGATATACAACCTTCACTTGCCAACTGCCCCGTTGAAATTAGATTTTTCCTTAAATCTAGAACATGTCTTACCTCTTTCAACAACCATTGGTTTCCATTGCGTTGCTTTTTTTTTACCTTTCCCATTCCAACAATTTTGCATTCCAAAATCACCTTGAACATAATCTAGAAAATGTTTCTTATGGGGTGTGGCATGAAATGAATCCCCTGAATCTACTACCCAAGACTCAGAAATATTATCTACAGAAAGAATCAAAGCATCTTGTAACACAACAAATGTTACATTTGCTTCCTGATTTCTCTCCTGCTATCCATCTCTTTGTTTCTTTGGAGCTCTACAGTCTTTCTTCAGATGTCCTTTCTTCCCACAATTCCAGCACTCTATCTTCCAAGTCTAGATTTGGATCTGCCCTTCCTAGAATTCCCATAGTTCCTGAAACTCTTTCCTCTATCCTTTTGTCTTCCCCTATTCTCCATGTTCAACGAATTTCCTGATGTCTCACCTGTGATTTTCCATCGCATTTTCTCACTAAGGATAACACCAACAACATCATCAAATTTTAAAGTATTTGAACCAAAGACAGAGTCACTTACAGCCATGACCAAGCCATTCCATCTTTCTAGCAATGAGAAGAAGATTAGAAGAGCCCTAAACTCATCATCAAAGTCCACTTTTACATAACTTAGTTGATTAGTAACCGTATTAAAATCATTTAAATGATCTGCAACAAACCCGCATTCCAACATATTCATATTAAATAATCTCTTCATTAGAAATACCTTATTGGATGTCGAGGGTTTTTCATACAATTTGGCCAATGCATCCATCAAATCCTTCGTTGTGTTTTCTTTGGAAATATTGAAATCCACCGATGCTGCCAGGCTCAGTCGTATCATTCCTAGAGTCGTTCTATCAAGAATATCCCGTTCTTCGTACTTTGTAGCCACCAACTTCTTTTCTATTTCGTCCAATGGTAGGAATAGATCCTTCTGATATAAATAGTTTTCCATCTACATCTTCCATAACTGGTAGTTTTGGCCGTTAAATTTCTCGACCCTAAACTTTCCATCTTCCGACATTTCTCCCACTCGAACCAGGAACCCTCTTTTCCTGTGAGTTACCTT
This sequence comes from Picea engelmannii, assembly GCA_009831015.1. Lineage (NCBI taxonomy): Eukaryota > Viridiplantae > Streptophyta > Pinopsida > Pinales > Pinaceae > Picea > Picea engelmannii. The sequence continues at coordinate 13,439 of ML821667.1, forward strand.
TCGCTCTAATACCAGTTGTTAGAAAAACAGAATTGTGGAGAAATAAAATAAAAAAAATGCGCAAACAAAACACAGAAGACACACAATACAATAGAGACATAGATTTACGTGGTTCACCCAGTGTGGGCTATGCCCACCAGAGAAATTTCTAGGTCCTTCCTTTAATATTATCCAGCATATGAAGGGATACAACCTACAACAAACCTGTTGTAACTTCCTCTTCTTCTTCTCACAATATCCTATCTCAAAATACAATATTTTCCATCATCCATAGCCGCAATACATTTCCCTCATAAAAGAGGGTTACCTTCTAGGGAAAAAAACCCTAACATAATCTCTATCATTAGATCTGCAACCTTATAATGAACAGTCTATATTTACAAGGCAATTTTTCCTTCCGGGGATTCGCTCCTGAACCCCCGCTGGGGGGCCGCTTGCCCCCATACCCCTAGCCAGGGGGATAGCCCCCACGGACCCTGTAGAGGGGGTAACCCCCCTCTGCACTCCCCCGCATGGAAGAGTGTACATACTTTTGGGGTGTAAATACTTCATGGGGTATAAACACGGCTGGAAGTAAAAGATTTCTAAATCAGGAAGATAATCAGGCTCCACAACCAACAATCTCCCACTTGGAGACTGATCTCAACAACTCCACCACTGTTGTATATGCTGGACTCTGAACCTTCTTGGACCTGGAAAATTTCTCATCTTCATCTTCATTCTTTAAGACCAACTGAAACTGAGCAGGAACTTAGTTTCTCCCTGGTTACTCCCTTTGTTAACATGTCTGTAGGATTATGGCTAGTGTGTATCTTTTCCAACTTCAAATGTCCATCTTCCAAGGCGGATAGTATGAAGTGGTACCTTAGTTGGATATTCTTACTCTTCGAATGGAAGACTTAGTTCTTTGCAAGATGAATGGCACTCTCATTGTCACAGTACAACCTGTTATTCTCTTGCTTCTTTACCAATTCCTCCATAAACCCCTGTAACCAAATCATCTCTTTACTAGCCTCTGTAGCAGCAACATACTATGCCTCTATTGTTGAAAGTGCAACAAACTTTTGAAGTTTTGAAATCCAACTTACTATTGTTCCACCTATAGTAAACACATACCCTGTGGTACTCCTCCTTCTATCTTTATCACATGCCATATATGAATCAACATATCCATGAAGAACAGTTTATGAACCTCCAAAACATAATGCATGATTAGCAGGACCTCTCAATTATCGGAGAATCCAGTTTACTGCCTCCCAATGTTCTTTACCTGGATTGTTCCTATATCTGCTCACAACTCCTAGTGCATGTGCAATATCTAGTCTTGTGAAAACCATTGCATACATCAAGCTGCCAACTGCTGATGAATATGGGACCCTGGACATGTCTTCTATCACCTCTTGTGTCTTAGGACACATTTCCTTAGTTAATTTGAAATGGTTGGCCAAAGGTGTACTAACTGGTTTTGCATTCTGCATTCTAAACGTCTCCAATACCTTCTCTGTGTACTCACCCTGAGACAATGTCAGTTTGCAATTTTTCATGTCTCTTCTTATTCTCATTCCAAGGATTTTCTTTGCAGCACCCAAATCCTTCATCGCAAATGAATTGGATAATTTATTCTTGAGAACATTTATATCCTGCATATTAGACCCTACAACAAGCATGTCATCTACATACAATAGCAAGATAATAAAGCTTCCATTTTCTAGATTTTTAAAATAAACACAGTGATCAGAATGGCATCCACTATAACCTTGTTCTGTCATAAACCTGTCAAACTTCAGATACCACTGCCTTGGAGCTTGATTTAGGCCATATAATCTCTTCTTCAACCTGCATACCAAATTCTCCTTCCCTTTGACCTCATACCACTGTGGTTGCTGCATATAAATCTCTTCCCCCAAATACCGATGGGGAAAAGTTGTTTTTACATCTAATTGTTCAAGACACAAATTTTCTAGTGCCACAAGACTCAAAATACTTCTAATTGAAGTCATTTTAAGAACAGGAGAAAATATTTCATCAAAATCTATACCTTTCTTTTGTGCAATAACCTTTACAACAAGTCTAGCCTTGTACCGCTTTTCTCCTCCATCTTCTTCCTTCAACTTGTAAACCCATTTATTCTACAATGCTCTTTTTCCTATAGGCAATTGAACCAAGTCCCAATTACGGTTATTTAATAAGGAATCCATTTCCTCTTTCATGCCTTGCTCCCACTTCTTTTTGGTGTCTACCTGCATTGCCTCTTCATAACATTCTGGTTCACCAGAATCAGTCAACAATAAATAATACAATGAAGGAGAGTATTGTTCAGGGGTATACCTAACCTGGTAGATTTTCTAACAACACTTGCAGTTGTTTGAGGTTCTTGTTGCTCCTGTTGTTGTACATTTTGATTTTCAGGTTTCTTTGGAATTTCTTTTTTAGTGATTTCATCAAGCACTGTGTATTCTTGTTTTTCTTTTTCCTGTTTCTTTCCCTGCAACTGATCTTTGTACATGACCTTCTCATTGAATATGACATCTCTACTCCTAATGATTTTGTTATTTTCATAATCCCATAAGCAATAACCAAAATCATTAACACCATATCCAATAAAGGTACACTTCTTGGATTTTGCCTCAAGCTTTGTTCTATTTTGTTTATCAATATGGACAAATGCTTCCCAACCGAAAGTTTTCAAAAAATAATAGTTTACCTTTTTTCATGTCCATTCCTCCTCTAGAATTATACCATCCAAAAAGCTTGAAGGTCCTCTGTTTATTAAGTAAACAACAATATCTACAGCATCTGCCCAAAACTGTAAGGCCAAACCAGCATGAAATCTCATACTCCTTGCACGCTGCATGATTGTCCTGTTCATCCTTTCCAACACACCATTTTCTTGTGGTGTTCATGGAACTGTCTTCTCTCTATGAATCCCATGGTATGAACAGTAATCATCAAACTCCTTGTTGCAATATTCACCTCCATTATCTGATCTAAGACACTTCAACTTTTTTCTTGTCTCATTCTCAACCAAAGCTTTCCATTTCTTAAAAGTATAAAAAACATCACATTTTTGTCGAATGCAATAAATCCAAGTTTTTCTAGTTGCATCATAAATAAAAGTAATATAATAATGAGAGCCACCAAGAGATGATACCTGACCTAGTCTCCATACAATTGTATGCACAAGCTCTACCTTTCACTCTTCTTTTCTTTTCTGACTCTGAGAAATCCTACTCTCTTTTGTTTTCGATAAACACAATGCTCACAGAAGTCCAAATCAGTTTGTTTAAGATCTGGAAACAAATTTCTTTTATGAATTATCTGCATCCCCTTCTCACTCATGTGTCCCAGCCTATGATGCCACAATGTTGTATCCACTCCTTTAGAACCTAAAGAGATAGAAAAGTCAGTATTACTAGTACATAAATACAATGTACCCACCTTCTCTCCTTTCTCTATCACCAATAATCCATTGATGATCTTCCACATCTTATCTGTAAATATGGATATAGAACCTTCACTTGCCAACTACCCTGTTGAAATTAGATTTTTCCTTAAATCTGGAACATGTCTTACCTATTTCAACAACCATTGGTTTTCATTGTGTTGCTTTATTTTTGTCTTTCCCATTCCAACAATTTTGCATGGTGCATTGTCACCCAAATGAACCTATCCAAAATCACCGTGAACATAATCTAGAAAATGTTTCCTATGGGGTGTGGCATGAAATGAAGCCCTTGAATCTACTACCCAATACTCATAAATATTATCTACAGAAATAATCAAAGCATCTTGTAACACATCACCTGTTACATTTGCTTCCTGATATCTCTCCTTCTATCCATCTCTTTGTTTCTTTGGAGCTCTATAGTCTTTCTTCAGATGTCCTTTCTTGCCACAATTCCAACACTCTATCTTTCCAAGTTTGGATTTGGATATGCCCTTCCTAGAATTCCCACGGTTCCTGAAACTCTTTCCTCTATCCTTTTGTCTTCACCTGTTCTCCATGTTCAACGCATTTTCTGATGTCTCACCTGTACTTTTCCGTCACATTTCCTCACTAAGGATAACATCAACAACATCATTAAATTTTAAAGTATTTGAACCAGAGACAGAGTTACTTACAGCCATGACCAAGCCGTTCCATCTTTCTGGCAATGAGCACAAGATTAGAAGAGATCTGACCTCGTCATCAAAGTCCACTTTTATAGAACTTAGTTGATTTGTAACCGTATTAAAATCATTTAAATGATCTGCAACAGAGCCATTTTCCGACATCTTCATATTAAATAATTTTTTCATTAGAAACACCTTATTGGACGCCGAGGGATTTTCATACAATTTGGCCAATGTGTCCATCAAACCCTTTGCTGTCTTTTCTTTGGAAATATTGAAAGCCACCGACACTGTCAGGCTCAGTCGTATCGTTCCTAGAGCCTTTCTATCAAGAATATCACATTATTCATCCTTCGTAGCCACCAACTTCTTTGTTATTCCACCCAATGGTAGGAATAGATCCTTCTGATATAAATAGTCTTCCATCTGCATCTTCCATAACTAGTAGTTTTGATTGTTAAATTTCTCGACCCTAAACTTTCCATCTTCTGACATTGCTCCCACTCAAACCAGGAACCCTCTTTTCCTGCAAGATACATTTCTCTCTGATACCAGTTGTTAGAAAAAAAGGACCGTGGAGCAATAAAATAAAACAAATGCGGAAACAAAACACAGATATGCAATACAATAGAAACACAGATTTACGTGGTTCACCCAGTGTGGGTTATATCCACTAGAGAAATTGCTAGGTCATTCCTTTATTATTATCCAGCATATGAAGGGATACAACCTACAACAAACCCGTTGTAACTTCCTCTTCTTTCTCTCATAGTATCCTATCTCATAATACAATATTTTCCATCATTCATAGCTGCAATACATTTCCCTCATAAAAGAGGGTTGCCTTCTAGGGCAAAAAACACTAACATAATCTTTATTGTTAGATATGTGACCTTATAATGAACGGTCCAGATTTACAATCAAATTACAATATACATTTACAAGGCAATTTTTCCTTCGGGAGCTTCGCTCCCGAACCCCCGCTTGCCCCCAGCCAGGGGGATAGCCCCCCTGAACCCCACAGAGGGGGTACCCCCCCTCTCCACTCCCTTGTGTGGAAGAGTGTATATACTTCTAGGTTGTAAATACTTCATGGGGTATAAACACGGCTGAAAGTAAAAGACCTTTGAGTCAGGAAGATAATCAGGCTCCACAACCAACAAATCTCGCACTTGGAGACTGATCTCAATAACTCCACCATTGTTGTATATGATGGACTATGAACCTTCTTGGAATTTCTCATCTTCATCTTCATTCTTAAAGACCAATTGAAACTGAGCAGGAACTCAGTTTCTCCCTGGTTACTCCCTTTGTTAACATGTCTGCAGGATTCTGGCTAGTGTGTATATTTTCCAACTTCAAATGTCCATCTTCCAAGATGGATCATATGAAGTGGTACCTCAACTATATATGCTTAGTCTTCTAATGGAAGGATGAGTTATTTGCAATATGAATGGAAATTTCATTGTAACAATACAACCTGCTATTCTCTTGCTTCTTTCCCAATTCCTTCATAAACCTCTGTAACAAAATCATCTCTTTACTAGCCTCTATAGAAGCAACATACTCTGCCTCTGTTTTTGAAAGTGAAACAACCTTTTGCAGTTTTGAAATCGAACTTATTATTGTTCCACCTATAGTAAACACATACCTTGTGGTAATCCTCCTGCTATCTTTATCACCTGCCATATCTGAATCAACATATCCTTGTAGAACAATTTCTGAACCTCCAAAACATAATGCATGATTAATAACACCTCTCAAGTATCTGAGAATCCACTTTACTGCCTCCCATTGTTCTTTACCTGGATTGTTCGTATATCTTCTCACAACTCCCACTGCATGTGCAATATATGGTCTTGTGCAAACTATTGCATACATCAAGCTGTCAACTGCTGATGAATATGGGACCCTGGACATTTATTCTATCTCCTCCTATGTCTTGGAACACATTTCCTTAGTTGATTTCAAATGGCTGGCCAAAGGTGTACTAACTAGTTTTTCATTATGCATTCTAAACCTCTCCAACACCTTCTCTGTGTACTCACCCTAAGACAATGTCAGTTTGCGATTTTTCCTGTCTCTTGTTATTCTCATACCAAGGATTTTGTTTGCATCACCCAAATCCTTCATCACAAATGAATTGGATAATTTATTCTTCAGCACATTTATATCTTGCATATTAGACCCTGCAACAAGCTTGTCATTTACATACAATAGCAAGATATTAAATCTTCCATTTTCTAGATTTTTTAAATAAACAAAGTGATCAGAATGACATCTACTATAACCTTGTTCTATCATAAACCTATCAAAATTCAGATACCACTACCTTGGAGCTTGATTTAGGCCATATAATCTCTTCTTCAACCTGCATACAAAATTCTCCTTCCCTTTGACCTCATACCCCTGTGGCTGTTGCATATAAATCTCTTCCTCCAAATGCCCATGGATAAAAGTTTTTTTTACATCTAATTGTTCAAGACACAAATTTTCTAGTGCCACAAGACTCAAAATACTTCTAATTGAACTTGTTTTAACAACACGAGAAAATATTTCATCAAAATCTATACCTTCCTTTTTTGAAAACCCCTTTACAACAAGTCTAGCCTTGTACCACTTTTCTCCTCCATCTTCTTCCTTCAACTTGTATACCCATTTATTCTGCAATGATCTTTTTCTTGCAGGCAACTGAACCAAGTCCAAAGTATGGTTATTTACAAATGAATCCATTTCCTCTTTCATGCCTTGCTCCCACTTCCTTTTGATGTCTACCTGCATTTCCCTTTCATAACATTATGGTTCATCAGAATCAATCAACAATAAATAATACAATGAAGGAGAGTATCGTTCAGGGGATATACTTAACCTAGTATATTTTCTAACAACACTTGCAGGTGTTTGAGGTACCTGTTGCTCCTATTGTTGTACATTTTGATTTTTTGGTTCCTTTGGAATTTCTTTTTCAGTGATCTCATCAAGCACTGTGTATTTTTGTTTTTTTTTTCCTGTTTCTTTCCCTGCAACTGATTTTTGTACATGACCTTCTCATTGAATATGACATCTCTACTCCTAATGATTTTTTTATTTTCATAAAACCATAAGCGATAACCAAAATCATTAACACCATATCCAATAAAGGTACACTTCTTGGATTTTGCCTCAAGATTTGTTCTATTTTCTTTATCAATAAGAACAAATGCTTCACAATCGAAAGTTTTCAAAAAATAATAGTTTACCTTTTTTCCTATATATTCCTCCTCTGAAATTCTACCATCCAAAGAGCTTGAACGTCCTATATTTATTAAGTAAACAACAGTATCTATAGCATCTGCCCAAAACTGTAAGGGCAAACCAACATGCAATCTCATACTCCTTGCAAGCTCCATGATTGTCATGTTCATCCTTTCTGACACACCATTTTCTTGTGATGTTCTTGGAGTTGGCTTCTCTCTACGAATCCCATGGTATGAATAGTAATCATCAAACTCCTTGTTTCAATATTCACCTCCATTATCTGATTTGAGACACTTCAACTTTTTTCTTGTCTCATTCTCAACCAAAGTTTTCCATTTCTTAAAAGTATCAAAAACATCAGATTTTTGTCGAATGCAATAAATCCAAGTTTTTCTAGTTGCATCATCAATAAAAGTAATATAATAATGAGAGCCACTAGGAGATGATACCTAAGTTGGTCCCCATACATCTGTATGCACAATATCTAACCTTTCACGCTTCTTTTATTTTCTGACTCTAAGAAATTTGACTCTCTTATGTTTTCCATAAACACAATGCTCACAGAAGTCCAAATCAATTTGTTTAATATCTGGAAAAAAATTTCTTTTGTGAAGTATCTACATCCCCTTCTCAATCATGTAAGTTTTAAACCTGCGAAGTAAAGCAATGCATATATATTCTTAAGCAATACAGAAATTAATCAATGGCTCATACACATAATACACAGAGATCTTTACCGGAAACCCTCAACCGGGAAAACCTTTCTTTTTCATTATATCGAATTTCACCATTCGCCATACAATATATACAATGTTTTTAGGTATTCTGTAGATACCAAAACCCTAATCCCTTAATCCGGGATTAATTTACAAATCAGCGAAAAATAGCAAAATCCGCTAAAAATAGCAAAAAAACCGCCCAAAAAAAAATTTCGGGGCGATGCCCTGAACGCTCCACGTAACTAGGGGGGGGCATACTTGCCCCCCCCTGGGACCCCCCTAGGAAGCGCCCGGCGCAACGGAAAAGCCCTATTTTGTACGGACCGTCAGACGCAGTTGTCGTATCTGACGCACCCACACACACACATGCAAAGAATATAACACATACCCAACATTCTCCCACTTGTTGTTTTCTTTGCATCCAGGGCAGCAATTCCCATTGTTACTCTACACCAAGAGAACTTTTTTGTGCTCACAGACTTTGTCAATGAATCTGCAGCATTCTTCAAAGTGTCAAGCTTTTCCAGCAACACCTTCTTTTCCTCAACCATGTCTCTCACAAAGTGATACTGAACATCAATATGCTTTGTCTTCGAATGATAAGCTGGGTTCTTTGCCAGGAATATTGCACTCTGACTGTCA
>ML821667.1:57616-70817 GCA_009831015.1 Picea engelmannii
TTCCCATGTCTCTTTGGGATTTCCCATTCGTTGATTTTATATTATCAAAAATACATGATTGAGATTTTTTCTTATGAGATTGGCATAGATTATGTATTATTGGAACACTTATCTATTTGTATGTTATTCAAGACTATATTTTTGTAGTTAGCCATTTACATCCTAGAAACATGAGTAAAAGGTTAAATTTACTTGATTTTGTATTGTTCATAATCAATGTTTGACATGCCCTAGATTATGTATGATAGAACATTTATCTATATGTACTCTCATAAACACTCTATTTATCCCCCTCCTCCCTCCCTCTCTCCCCCTCCTCCCTCCCCCTCCCTCCCACTATCTCTCATATCTCTCTCCCACATATACCATCTCTCTCCAACCTCTCTCTCTCTACCCTTCCTCTTGGTCTTCATCTCCTAACCTCTCACACTTTGAAACAATTCATCTATATCCCCTTCTCTCTTTACCTCTTGCATCTAACCCTCACTCGCTCACTCCCTGTATCTCCCTCCCTCTCTCCCCCCCACTCTCCCCACATTTATCTCTTTTCTTATATCTAACCCCTCTTCCATCTCTTGCCCCCCNGTCTTCCCCTCTCTCCCTCACTCTCTTCATCTTCCCCTCTCCCCCTCACTCCATTCGTCTTCCATTCTCACACTCTCTTTCTTCCTCTCTCTCTCCACCCCCCCTCTCTACATCACAAGGAAAGAAATGGAATTTACCTATGTAAATTATAACCTTGTACAATATCTACTGCAAACAGATATTAAGAAAAGAACAAAAAATATAAACTGGAAAATACAAACATTACACAGAGATTTTTCCACTGGAAACCTAAACCAGGAAAACCAACATATTATATATCCATTCATTGTGTTACATTGTTTACAATACAATACATATATAGGATCCAACATCATCCAAAACCCTAACCCAATGACCTGAATTAGTCCAAAACCCTAATTCCTTAACCAAAAATAGAAAATCATCGTCAAAAACCATGTGTTGAAAAACCACCTAAATACGTGATGCATTTCCTGAGGAAATTTTTTCTTTCAAAGTGACACTACTACTTGTGAAAAGAATATGACACATACCCAACATTCTCCCACTTGTTGTTTTCTTTGCATACAGGGGATTACAAGGTTACATAGTCAACAATCCAGGGCAGCAATGCCCATGGATCCTCTACACCAAGAGAACTTCTCAGTGCTCACAGATTTTGTTAATGAGTGTGAAACATTCTTCAAAGTGTCCACCTTCATCAGTGATACCTTCTTTTCTTCAATCATGTCTCTCATAAAGTGATATTGAACATCAATATGCTTTGTCTTTGAATGATAATCTGGGTTCTTCACCAGAAAAATTGCACTCTGACTGTCGCACTCTATCCTTACATCTTGTTGTACCAACCCAATACCTGAACACAATATTTGTAACCATATTGCTTCCTTACTTGCATGTGTGGCTGCCATGTATTCAGCTTCTGTAGTTGAAAGTGCCACTACAACTTGTCTTTGGTTCATCCAACTTATTGCTCCTCCAAACAGGTTAAACACATACCTACTTGTAGATCTCCTATGATCCAGATCTCTAGCCTAGTTTGCATCCACAAAGTCATGTATATCCACCACTCTATCCAATATCAATCTTCCTTCGTGGCACAATCTATAGCTAGCAGTGCCAAGCAAATACCCAAAAACCCTTTTTACTGTTGTTCAATGCTCCTTCCCTGGTTTTGACATATACCTGCTCAAAACTCCCACTGCATGTGCAATGTCCGGTCTAGTACATACCATTTCATACATCAAACTACCAAATGCACTTGCATATGGAACATGAGACATGTCATCTTCCTCTTCATGTTTCTTGGAACACTGATCCGCAAATAACTTTACACCAACATGAATAGGAACCTTGACTGGTTTACATTCCTGCATATTAAACTTCTCCAATATTTTCTTGACATATTTTCTCTAATTTAACCAGAGTTTCCTCTTTTTCCGATCTCTTTTAATTTCCATGCCCAAAATGAAATTTGAAGCACCGAGATCCTTCATGTCAAATATAGAGGACCACTGAGTTTTCACATCCTGGATAATCTCTTTGTTGTTTCCTATCAGCATCATGTCATCCACATACAAGACCAAATAAATCAAATGATCACCAATTAATTTAAAATACACACAGTGATCCTCTTTTCTTCTTGTGAAGCCAAGTACCAGCATATAAGTATCAAATTTTTGATACCACATCCTTGGTGATTGTTTTAAACCATACAGGGACTCCTTCAACTTGCATACCAGCTCCTTCTTTCCCTTCACAACATAACCTTCTGGTTTCTTCGTATAGATTTCTTCTTCCAGATCCCCATGCAAGAATTTTGTCTTCACATCCATTTGTTCTATTTCAAAATCAAATGCAGCAGCAACAGATAATAGGAATCTTATGGAGGTTAACTTGGAAATAGGAGAAAAAATCTCACCAAAATCAATTCCCTCAACCTGGGAATAACTCTTTTCTACTAACCGATCTTTGAATTTCTCCATTTTTCCTTTTGCATTCAAGTTCCTTTTAAATACCCATTTGCTGCCAATGGGTTTTCTTCCAGTTGGCAACTCCACTAGATCCCAAGCCTCATTCTTATCCAAAGATTCTATTTCTTCATCCATGGCCCTTTTCCAGAGATCTTCATCCTTTGAATCCACTATCTCCCTGACAGTTCTAGGATCATCATCACTAATAGAAAAAGAAAAATTTGAACGAAAATTAAATGGACTATACCTTTTTGGTAGCCTTCTTTCTTGAACTGATCTCCTCAATACTGGAGTATGAGGATCTTCTTCCTCTAATTCATGTTCTTCTGTACAGTTTGATTCATCATCCTTTAAATCAAACTCTATATTCTCTGGTTCTTCCTTACTTGGTAGGACTTCATGTTTAACAACATCCTTCATTTCTATAAATACCACATCTTGGCTATACACTACCTTCTTAGTTTTTGGGTTCCAAAGCTTATAACCTTTGAGACCATATTTATATCCAATAAAGATAAACTTTTTAGCCTTCTTATCCATCCTAATCTTGTTTTCCTTTGGAACATGAACATATGCATCGTATCCAAATACCTTGAGATGTGTGAGAGAAGGTTCCTTACTAGTCCATACCTCCTGTGGATTCTTGTCATCCAAAAATGATGAGGGTGATTTGTTGACCAGGTAACATGCAGTACCCACTGCCTCTACCCAGAATTATTTCCCTAACCAGACACCACTTAGCATGCACCTTGCTCTTTCCATCAGCATCTTGTTCATCCTTTCTGCATCTCCATTCTACTGAGGTGTATATGGAGTAGTCTTCTACCTTGCTATACCACACTTCTTACAGAATTCTTCAAATTCATTTCCACGGAACTCTCCGCCATTATCTATCCTCTGCACCTTAATTCTTTTCTCTGTTTGATTCTTAACAAGAGCCTTAAACTCTTTAAACCTATCAAAGACTTCATATTTCTTCCTAAGGAAATATATCCAATTTTTCCTCGAGAAGTCATCTATAAATGAGACATAGTACATAGATTTTCCCAATGATGGGACCGACATAGGTCCAAAAACATCACTCTGAACTAGTTGTAAAATTCCTTCTATCCTCGTTGCACCAGAGGGGACTCTTACCTAATTTTTCTTCCCATATAGACAATGTTCACAAAAATCAAAATCCAGAGAGCAGTTAGGCATACCTTCAACCATATCTTTGTCGTGTAGTAGTTGAAGACCTTTTTCTCCTATATGCCCCAGTCTTTGATGCCACAGCATAACCTTTTCTCCAGAGACTGTAGGAGTTCTTTCTTCTTCAAATCCAATATCAAGAACAATGGAACTATTACACCCATCACTAATAGTGCTTCCTTTCATATTATACATAGTTCCAAACCAAACTCCCTTCAAAAACACCATTTCTCCTCAAACCATCCTGCAGGTTTCCTTTTCAAATATTGTTTTTACCCCTGCATCATCCATTTTTCTTACAAAAATCAAATTTATGGCCAAACCTGGGATGTGTAGAACACTAGGAAGTGTTATAATCCTTCCATCTATGATCCTCAACTTGACTCTTCCTCATCCTATGATTCTAGTTGTCGAATCATTACCTAATAAAACATTACCTCCATCATACCTTCCATATTCACAGAACCACTCCCTATGGGGAGTCATGTGAAAGGATGAATCAGAGTCAATCAACCATACCTCATGATCTGCATGTGTGCTTGAAGAGGCCAAGTACACATCCCCTCCTTCTTCCTTGGAGGTAATTTCTTCTGTAGAAGAAGATTCTTCAGATCCCTTCTTTTTCTCAACTTTGGATCTACATTGCTTCTTGTAGTGCCCTTATTTTCCACATCTCCATCATACCCTTACAAAATTTCCACGAGATTTAGCTCTACCCTTAGACTTAGATCTCCCACTTGAGAAATTAGATCTATTTCTTTCCTGGGAACGTTCTCTTGCAAATAATGTGTTTGTGTTATGTCCTTCCATATTCTTCCGACTCATATCCTCCGACAACAAGGATGAGACCACTTCTTCAAACTTCAAGGAAATTGTATTACTACCTATGGCCACAACCAGACTATCCCATGAGTCTGGTAAAGAACAAAACAAATTGATACATTTATCTTCATCTGAAATTTTAATCTCAACAGTTACTAACTGACGTACCACAGTATTGAAGTCATTCAAATGCTCTGCTATCGAGTCTCCATCTCTCATCCTCTTGTTATACAACTTCTTTCTCAGGAATAGTTTATTTACTAGGGACTTAGGCTGATACAACTTCCCCAACTTTTCCCATAAATCCTTGGTTGTAGCTTCCTCTGACACATTCAGTAATACTAAATCAGAGAGACAATCATATTGTTCTCTTTGCCTTCTGATCCAACTTTTTTCCAGTCATTTGCATAAGTTCTTGTAGGTGTTGTACCTAGATCTACCGTGATCCACTGATCTCTGTCCACCAATAGATCTTCCATCTTGAGCTTCCATAGCTCAAAAAATTTCCCATTAAATTTCTCGATCTCCATCTTCAGATTGCTTGCCATTTCTTTTCACTTGAAAAAGAAATACCATAGATCTCCCACTGTAACAAGGCTTATCATAGTCCCGAGCCAAACCCTTGGCCACAAAGGCGTCCCCCTGAAGCCAATAAAACTCTGATTCCAAATGTAAATTCTAACCTTGTACAATATCTACTGCAAACAGATATTCAGAAAAGAACAGAAAAGATACAATGGAAAATAAAAACATTACACAGATATTTTTCCCCTGGAAACCCAAACCGGGAAAAAAAACATATTTTATATTCATTCATTGTGTTACATTGTTTACAATACAATATACATATAGGATCCATCAGCATCCAAAACCCTAACCCAGTGACCTATATTAGTCCAAAACCCTAATTCCTTAGCCGAAAATAGAAAACCATCGGCAAAAACCATGTGGCGAAAAACCACCTAAATATGTGACACGTTTCTCGAGGTAAGTGACACATTTTCTGAGGTAGGTGACACATTTCCCGAGGAAAGTGACACTACTACTCATGCAAAGAATATAACACATACCCAACAACCTAGACATGTCAAGACCTATCTATACCTAGACATAAAAAGACCTAGACATGGAAAGACCTAGACCATGACCTAGACCTATACGATGACCATGACCTAGACCATGACCTAGACCTATACGATGACCATGAAATAGACCATGACATAGAACTAGATATATACCTAGAACATGACCTACACCACAACATAGAGCTAGAGCTAGACTTAGACCATGACCTAGACCTATACCATGACCATGACCATGACCTTAACCTAAAGCTTGACCTAGACCATGACTTAGACCCCCCTAGCTCCATCGAAGCCTATGTATAACATATAATTGACCCATAACCCCCTCCACACTCGATCCCTAAGTGAATTATGAATATACCTCTTGTTAAAGGCCCCCAAACCCTTGCACCCACATCTTGATTCTCTAACGATTTCTCTATGCTTCAAAACACTTTCAATCCTAAGCCCTTAGGTCCTAATTGTCCCCAAACCCTATACATATTCATTAATAAAGATGTTTGGTATGTAATAAATTCTATATACATTTCATTAAGAGAGTGAACGTGCTCTTGTGACTTGAAATCTTATGGTTGTGCACTCATCCATGCCCAGCAGGAACACACATGTGATTTAGTGCACACACATTTTAGGAATGTGTGCACATTCTTGTTGGAAATTTTTATGTTCCAAAGACACTCCTATACCTCATATATATCAAAAACATGAACAAGCCTAACATATGCATTCAAAAATAGCAGGAACAAATAGGTTTTTGTTCTTTTTTTCTTGTTGTTTAATTCATAGACAATTTTTTTCTATTGCAAGACAATTGTGGGAAGAACTAGAAGACAAATTTGTCCAAGTGGAATTAGAATTGCTAGTTGTGTATTCTTGTATTTTTTTGGAATTGGAAGAAAAATTTGTCCAATTGGAATTGTTAGTTGTGTCTTCTTGTGTAATACCAAGACAAATTTATCCAATTGGAATTATTAGTTGTGTCTTCTTGTGTAATACCAAGACAAATTTGTCCAATTGTAACTGTTAGTTGTGTAATACTAAGAAAAATGTATCCAATTGGAATTGGAATTGTTAGTTGTTTTCTCTTTTGTAATACCAAGACAAATTTGTCCAATTGGAATTTAAATTGTTAGTCGTGTCTTCTTTTGTGATATGAAGACAAATTTGTCCACTTGTAATTGGAATTGTTAATTGTGCCTTCTTGTGTAATTCCAAGACAAAATTGTGGTGGAGTTATTGGAAGCCAATTTTTCTCTTTAAACATGGGGAACCTATGGAATAAATAAATAAAGTCCTCTAGGAATTAAAAACCAATCAAAAATGTAGAAGAAGAAAGAGAAACGGAAAATTTATGTATGTCAAAGTGTAGGATTTCAAAAGAGGGAAATCCAATTTCTAGCGAAATAGATGCCATTGTTGTTTCTCCACCATCACCACAAGCAAAGTGCAAGAGTTCAATAGATACCAATACAATTAGTATATCATCAAGACAACTTGTTGTGGATTCCCAAATTATGGAGGATTTGATAGGATATGATTATATAGTGGATGAAATTAAAGAGGAAACCGGTGCACAACATTGTTGTGAAGAAGTTATTGTGGTGCAACCTCTTGTTCGATAGTCAAACATTCCAGAAACTAATCAATCTCATGTTCACTCTCCTCCCATAATATCCATTGGTTATTGAAGGGTAAAGAACTGCAACATTGTTAACTCCACAGAAGGGAGGTCAAGAGTCAAACAATAGGGGTTCATCGTCCCTACCTAAATTGAGCAATGTGTGGTGAATAAATCCTAAACACATTCAGGTGGATGAAAGTGGTATAGAATAACTTGAAGGTAAGTTACCTACGCATACTACTTGTTATCATTTTGATAAAATCATTAAAGAATATTTTGAACCAAAATATGATTTCGCTAAATGTCAATTATTTTTGGCTTTGTTAAAATCTAGAAGTTTGACTATTGTTAGGAGAATTTTAGGCATTAAAAAAGCAAAAAGTTTAGAAACAAGTCATCATATTGTTATAAACCTTGTGGATCATTTTTAAAGAATTGGTAAGAAATATTTGTGTAAAAAAAGTAATCCATCCAGATGTGTCTTGTCATAATAAATTGTTAGCGAGATCACAAGAAAACATCATTTTCTACAAAAAAATTCTCATCTCATGAAATGTAATATCAAAACCCTTATAAAGTATTATCATATATGAGATATCCTCGACAGAGGTGGCCCAACATATTTTTGGGTCTTCACTGGTAGGATACCTCATTTTGACATGTATTTAATTGGAGTAGTTAAGGGACTAGTACATGATTTATGGAATGAGAACACTAAGCCTTCTTCCAACCAAAAAGATGTACTAAAATGGAGAAGGGGAGATAGGGACTGTGAACCCCATATTAAACATTTTATTGAAATTACACAAACAAAATTACATGAGAGATTCAGGATAGTACATAGTGCACTTAAGTTGGGCCAAAGATATTTCCATAAATTCAAGCCATGGTATGTTAGAATAAACACAATTTTTAACACATGATGTTGTAGACATTGCATTGAGTATGGTTATTATTATGAAACACACACACACACACACACATTTTTGTATGACATAACACCCTTTTGTAGTAATGCTCAATTATATTTCCGCTGTATTCATCTAGAGACTTTATTCACAACATGATGTGTACAAGGCCAGAGGGTTGTACATTTTATCAAAAATATTCCTTAGATGGGACATGCCCCATGTGTGGTGGAATGGAATTACTAAGAAAGTGTATCCATGTAAGCGATGAGTATGAATTGAGGAGGAAGGAGGTTTCCTTGCAAATCTTTAAATATGTCACATATGATATTGACGGAGGGCATGAAAGAAAAAATAAACAATTGGTGAATTCCCATGTACGAGTATGTGACTTTATGAAGGAACTTGTCGAAAAGACATGACAATATGTTCAGCATGTCCATGTAGCTTAATGGCAGGACATGCATTTTAGAATATGCATAGATATATTTCCCATTGGTTATGTCCTATCAATGGTTGATTTTTCCGAGAACTACACCCTTCGACCACAAAATGAGATTCAAAGCCAATAATATCACTCAGATCAGGTCAACATAATGGTCAATATCATATACAATCATGGGCCAGATAGTAATGAATAAAATAGAGTTATATTGAAGGAGTATCACTTCTACATAAGCGATGATCCGACTTAGCCTACGTACAACATTGATTTCAGTTGTTTTACAATCACCTTAAGGAGAAGAACAAACAGATGGATCAACTTTGTATTTAGTCAGATGGTTGTGCAATCCAATTCAACAATGCTCGTGTATTTCAATGGTTGTGTATTTTGCACAAAAAAATCAAGGTACCACACATTTAGATCTATTTCGAGTTTGAGAACAGGAAAGGGGAGCATGATGGAGCAGTCGCATGCATTAAAAGAGTGTTAGATAGGAAAGAAATGAATTTCACAACTACTTCCCTCATTCGAGATGAGAAATCCATTGTTGAATGGTGTTGTTCACTAATGGGAGAGGGAACAAGAACCCATGAAGACCAATCACACGGGAAAGGACATGCACATAGATATTTTTGGGAGGTGGTCGATGTAGATCAATCACAGTGGTATGAATGAAAAACAATATAGGGCACTCATGGATTCCATTTCAGTGTGAACATCAGATAATGCAATAGTTGAAATATGGACAAGAAAACTCTCTTGCTTCTATGGTCCATGTAGTAGTAATGAATGGGATGATTGTGAATCAACATACTGGGTTGATAGATGGGATCGTGTATCACTCCCCATTAGTCAATGTATAACAATGGAATTATCCTAGTTGGAGGAGGACCAATCAAATATTTCAATAGATTATGATCACGTCTTAGATGTTGTATTGTCAGGTTCGATGAAACCTTCTATTAAGTTTATCATCAATGTTTTATTCTTTGTTCATTTAGTGGAATCATGTGTTGGCACTCCATTTTTTGCAAGGCACATATACGCAGTGGTTACACCAAGAGGTAATGAATGGGGAACTAATTATTGGTTGGAAAATTGCTTAGAGGGAAAGAAAACCCTCATGTGATCAGTAGCAGGCTTCGAAGGCATTGAATTTCCGATTGGGTCAATGGTTATTAAAGGAGAATATCTGACATTGGATGAAAGAACACAGAAGAAAGGTGGTTATGTATTTCAATATTATAGACAATGTGAAGTTGTATACCACTTTACGAACTTGGTTGTTGGTACAAACCTCCAACTAAAAACAATTCCAAGTAATAACTCATCAAAGGTATAATACTTCTTGCACTAATCTAAGAAGTGGATGTTAATGGTGACCATCAGTATTAGAAATTATCTTGATGGTATACTTGAATGACCATATGTATGTAAGAGGAATAATTGAACAAATATTTAAAAGTTATAAATGATTAAAAATTTGGCTTCATGCTATGATTATTATAGTATTCTTGTATGTTGTGGTCATTTTTTTATATTAGGGGACAATGTATAGCCTTCCCTTTCCTTTCCTTTCCTTTAATTTCCAAGCCATGGCTTGCCTTTCCATGTCATTTCATGCCATGCATGTCCATGCCTTGCCTTTCCATGTCATTCCATGCCTTGTATTGCCTTGCCTTTCTGTAACAACCCTAGTTGAATAAATGTTTAAGGATTATTAAGTAAAAATTAATTAGGGGATTAATTGTCTTAACATGGTATTAATTAAACAAGATTGGTATAATGATACTAATTAAATATTTACTAATTAATTAATGGTTACAATTTGATTAATTAATTACATGTTACATTCATTGACATGGGTATTAAATTAATAGGGATAATAAATTATAAGTTTAATTTGTTAAAGACTTACATACACGGAAAGGGATAAGATATTAATTATAAAGGGATAAGATATTAATTATGAGGGGATAAGGTAATAAATGAGTAGGTAAGGAAGTAAATGAAAGGAAGGGCGGTGAAGGAGGAATATGAGGGGGAGGAGGTTTACGAAGGAGGGATTATCATTCTACGGGAATTTTATTTTTGGAGGGTTCTCTTGGATTTTCACAGAGAGAGGAGAATTTGAGTCCTGGAGTCGAGAGGATTAGTGCAGGGGGCACCGGTTTGCTGGGGGTTTTGGGCATGGGGGCCGGGATATCCATATGGTATCCTGGAGCTAGGTAGTTGTCCTAGTTGGTAGGGTGAAAAGTCGGTTTTGGGCAGAGTTGATCTGTGGATTCAAGTCGGGCAAGGCAGCAGCCGGAAGGTCAACAAGACAAGCAGAAAACATGGGGTTAGCATTAGACCCAGGTATGTTAATTTATGTATTTGTTTTATGAAATTTAAGGAATATGATGTATTATGAGGTTGTCTGTAAGCTAATATGTTTAGCTCAATAAATTTATATGTTCTGGTGATTAATCTATTTGTGCAATTGAAATGATTTATATCAAATTTGTATTTCAAGTCACTACAATTTCCATGCCATGCCTTTCCTTTCCTTGTCATGCCATTCCATTCCATCCCTTTCCTTGCCTTTCCTTGTCATTTCTTTATTTTCCTTTCTTTTCCATGCCATTCCTTTCCTTTCCATTCCATGCCATGCCATGCCTTTCCTTTCCATGTCATGCCATGCCATGCCTTACATTTCCATGCCTTTCCTTTCTATGTCATATCATGTCATGCCTTGCATTTTCTTGCATTTCCATGCCTTTCCATTCCATGCCTTTCCATCCCATAACTTTCCTTGCCATGTCATTCCATGCCTTACCTTGCCTTTCCTTTCCTTTCCATGCCATGCCATGCCTTTTCATGCCATGCCTTTACATGCCAT
This sequence comes from Picea engelmannii, assembly GCA_009831015.1. Lineage (NCBI taxonomy): Eukaryota > Viridiplantae > Streptophyta > Pinopsida > Pinales > Pinaceae > Picea > Picea engelmannii. The sequence continues at coordinate 69,107 of ML821667.1, forward strand.
GTCATTCCATGCCTTGCCTTGTCATGACATGCCTTTCTATGACGTTTCATTACATGCCTTGTCATTCCTTGTCTTTCCATGCCATTCCAAGCCTTTCCATGTCATTTTATGTCTTTCCTTTCCTTCCCATGCCATGCCTTTCCATGTCATGCCTTTCCTTGCCATGTCATGCTATGCCTTGACATGACTTGCCTTGCCATGTCTTTCCTTTCCTTTCCATGCCATGCCATGTCTTTTCATTCCATTCCATGCCTTACCATGCATTTCCTTTCCATGCCATGCCTTGTATTTCCTTTCCTTCCCATGCCATGCCATGTCTTTCCTTGCCTTGTCATTCCATGCCATGCCATGCCTTTCCTTTTCTTTCATTTCCATGTCATGCATTTCCTTTCCTTGTCTTTCCATGCCATCCCATGTCTTGTCATTCCATGTCTTTCCTTGCCATGTCATTCCATACCATTCATTTCATTTCCTTGCATTTCCATGCCATGCCATTATTTTCCATGCCTTGTCATCTCATGCTTTTTTCATGCCATGCCATGCCATTATTTTCCATGCCTTGTCATCTCATGCTTTTTTCGTTCCATGCCATGCCTTGCCTTGCCTTTACTTTCCATGCCATGCCCTGCCTTGCCTTGTATTTAATTTCCATGCCATGCCATGCCTTGCCTTTACTTTCCATGCCATGCCCTGCCTTGCCTTGTATTTAATTTCCATGCCATGTCATGCCTTGTCATTCCATGCCTTGCCATGCCATTCCATTCCATGTCTTGTCTTGCCTTTCCATGCCATTTCTTGCCATGCCTTGTCATGCCTTGCCTTGTCATTCCATTCTAGTACTCTCCATTCCATGCCATGCCTTTTTTTTCCATGCCTTGCCTTTCCTTGCCATTCCATGCCTTTCCATGCCTTTCCATGTCATGCCTTTCATTTACATGTCATTCATGCCATGCCTTGATATGCCTTTCCTTTCCATTACATGCCTTGTCTTGTCATTCCATGACATTCCTTGTCATTCCATTCCATGCCTTACCATGTTATGCCTTGATTTTCCTTTCCATGTCATGCCTTTCATTTCCTTTCATTTCCTTTCCTTTCCATGCCATGCCATGCTAGGCCTTTCCTTTTCATGTTATGTAATTCCTTAGCATGTCATGACTTACCTTGCCTTTAAATGTCACTCCATGCCTTTTCATGCTATGTTAATCCTTTCCTTTCTGCAAGATACCAGATATATTAAATATGCAGAACAGAAATAAAATGCTAGAAATGGCAGAATAACAATAAAATATCGAGCATAATCTTCACAATACATAGAAATGATATACGGAATAGCAATAGAAATAGCACTTTAATTCAAAAAGCAATGTTCATAGGCCTCTTCGAGGGGGCAACCTCCAGTCAAGCAGCACTCTGTTACAATAATCTCCAAGCTAGGGTTCTCATACCCTCGACCCTTATTTATACTAAATATGTCTATTAAGAGAAGCATCTAGAGGAAGATCCTTCTAGAAGTGGAAGCTTCTATTAGGTATTCTTACGTCCGCCTTATTCTATTTTACTGAAATGCCTTATTAATATTGACCTTTATTACATCCGAATACATTGATCTACCTATGTGCGGGTTAGGACCTTAACATGTCTGCCCCCTTAAAAATAGCCTTGTCCTCAAGGCTTGAGATGTGGAAACTGTTGCAGAATGGTAGTTGGT
>ML821668.1:23577-40685 GCA_009831015.1 Picea engelmannii
AATGTAGTTACAAAATTCTGAGTCATACCTTTCCAATCTATAGTGATGAGGCCCACTCCACTTGAAGGTACCAGTTGATAGGTGTGGTGTCCAACGTGTTGATGAATTTGTGCACCCATTAATCTTGTGGAATATTAGTCCAGGATTCTTCACAGCTTCACACATGGTCCTTTGGGCAGCTTCGACTTGTGTACCTCACTTCACAGCTTTCTACTTGGGCTGAGAACTGCGCTGTCATCAAGGTTCGACATTGTACCCAGTCTGTAATATTTTTTTTTGAATCCCCCACCATCTTGCTGGTGTAGCTTTCAGTCCTTCATCCATTGCCAACAGTCTTTGTTGCGTTGGTACACTTTATTCAAAGTCCAACAAGAAGGTTTCTAATGGATTCAAACCATCAAAGGTGGGTAAGTTTCTCACCGTTGTACCAATCCAACGAACTTCTCTGGTCATCCTGTCACACCTTCTTGTGGATACTTCATACATATGATTTTTCCAATTTTCTAGTGATTCTTCTGAGTCTGATGAGCATACACTATCACTTCACTAGCTGAGATTCTCATCATCCATAGGATTAATGTAATCTTGTTGTCTGGCTGTCAGTTTGTAGATATTCTCCAATTCATATGCATGGTCTTCTTCTCTGATGGGTTATCTGTATCTCTGAACTTCATATGGATCTAAAGGTGCAATGACCCTTAGTCCATCTCTCTTAAATGTCATATGTCTCTTCTTCAAATCAACAACAGTAGAGTTGTTGAAGGCCCAATCAATTCCTAACAACACCGGGTAAGGGCAGTTGTCATCAACAATTCCAATGACTTCAAAATCTGCAAAGTTCCTCACTCCATCAATGTCCATAGGGACTTGCTCCAGTCATACAAATGGGTTGAAAGCTTGTTGATTAGCCATCCTAATCCTTATAGGGGAATAGACTAACTTCAGTTTTTCCTTCAGTGCCCAAGCTTGCTTTTTCATGACATTAACCTCTGACCTTAAGTCGAGGACCACATAGTCTATGTCATACTCTTCTATCTGAGCATTCAAGTGAAATTCTTTGTTTGTCCTTCTCCTTTTTCCAATTTGGTTTACTTCCCTATTCATCAAGGGATCTATATTTTCTAGCTCATATTGCTTGATTAAATTTTGAAGTTCCCTTACAATGTTTTCATCTTGGATTAGCTTAATACAAGTATATAGAAATTCCATGAGCTTGCTTACCTCTTTTCCCTCTTTCGGTGAAGGAGACTGATCGAATACCAGTGGCATTCCATATTCTCTTACTTCTGGCCATGTCCTTGATGATGAGCCTTGATATCTTCTGAATTCTTTCCTTGCATCTTCAAATGTTCATCTTTCTTTCTTGGCATCAAAATTTAGAGTCTTCTCTGCATCTTTTCTAATTCCTGAGTCTTCTGTAGTCTTTCCCTGGGTCAATCTATCTTCTCCTATAACAACGCCTCCTTGAGCAATAATAGTGAATCTTAGGTATTCTCCATGAGTTTCAGCATATATCAACTGCACTTGTGGGTTTTGCTGAGGTCCTCATCTTTCTTGAAGCTTAGCCAACAACATAGGGAAATCTTCTATAACATGCTCAAAATAATTGGAATAACTGCAAGTAGTACAAGGGTTCTGACAATCCCTTGCTATATGTCCTGGATGCGCGCAATTATAACAAATTATCTGTCCTCATCCTCGACCCATTCCCTCTCCTCCTCCTCCTCCTCCTCTATATCCACCACAAGGATTAAAGTTTCCTCTTCTGGGGGAGTTGTACTGCATAGTGTTTCCTTCTTGTTGTACTTCACCTTGAATATTGTATACATATCTTGACCTTTCATGCATGAGGTCATACGCCCTACAGTCTCTATCATCATGCCCTACTGAATTACAGAAGGTGCAATATAGGTTTGCAGGTGTCTGAACATACTTCTGCATGTAATAGAACTCACTAGGGCGATGTCAATTTCTGCATACTTCACACCAGGGAAATGTGACTTGCTTCAAGGGGCTCGGAGCTCCTGAGGCCAAATATTCATGAAATATAGGGCAGCGTTCCTTATCATGGCCCTTTGATCTGCATCTGACACACTAGATGTCTTCTCTTTTGTCCTTTCCCTTATCCTTTTTAATGTCGTCAACTTGTAAAGACAAACTGGTCAGCTGGCTCAAGATCTGTCTCATACCTGAGCTGGATTCTCCCATAGGGGTGATTCAAGCTTCATGGAGATCTCTAGCACCTCATACTATGAAGCAATTTTATGTTGCATCAGAGGAACTCTGATGTGTGGTAACATCACAACGATGAACCATTCTTTGTTCTGTTCATTTGGGATCTTAAAAGTTAATTGGCCTGCTAAGGTCTTAAATCTGTGATCGAATTCCCATACAGGTTCAACAACCTTCTTTTTTATCTCCTTCATCTCTGTAAGACATTGCAACTCTGATTTGGGTTTCTTGAATTCTGCAATCAATGTGTTCTTGATCTCATTCAATGGTTGGGGTTGTGCAAGTCCTTGGAAAAGCTTCATGTACCAACTCAGTGCGTGATCTCTAAGAGAAGTGTTGAGCTGGGTTCTTTTGATGCCCTCATCAGTGACATTCTTAATATTCCACACAGCTTCACACAGGAACCAGTGTTGATCTGGGTCTTTAGATCCTTCCCCTCTAAATATAGGGAACCTCATCTCATCTACCATAGAGCTACCTGGGTTTCCTGTCTGAGTAGATGATGAACTGCTAGTAGTAACACTCTGAGGACTCTGATGACTCTAATTTCCTAGTGCCATTTAAACAATAGGAGGGTTAACGATACTTACTTCAGCAGTCTGTGTAGTTCCTGATTTTTTTGGCTCGTCTTGGAGAATTTCTTTAGTTTCTCCTTCCTCTAGCCTAGAGGGTTCTAGACGTTCTTCGTCTGTTAGATCTGCCTCTTCCCCAGTATAGAAACCTTCTTCTCCATAGTTTTTCTTGAACAGGTTCTCAAGATGAACCCCTCTAAACACTCTCTCACTGCGCATATGTCCATCTTCTATGTTGTTGTCACTGTCTGAATTCCTGAACATCAGCCTTTTTAGATCCAGCTAGTCTACTGTATCTTCAAGATGTGGTTTTCATGCAATAGCATCTTGATTCTTAACTTCAAAAAATGCAAAAAAATCCCTCTAGGTCCTTTGAAAACGTATCTCTCGACTTGTCTATATGATTATACTCTGTCAACAACGAATTCGGTGATATACCCTCCAATGGTACTATCAAACCAATGATCTACTACTCTAGATACAATGTTGTCGACTCTTTTAACCTTCTAGATCAACGCCGGTGTCCAAACCATAGGGGGTCTAGATCTGATCTTGAACTGGGTATCAGCTAACCTAGCCAACCACTCAAACAACTCTTGATGGATTCCTCCAAACAAGATCTCATGGATGTCAGTGAAAATGTAACTTTGTAGCCAATCTTTAGTACTTAGTTTAGGGTTCTTGTTTTGGGCGTCAACAAAGTCCCCCTCTTGATATTCTATCCACTTTTGAATCTTTGTCTTCGATGGGAACCACCTTGACATTCCCTCATGAATATTATGGTCCTATCAACGGAACTATTTGTTGGCACATGGGCGGACCCAAGGTTCACTCTAGGAGTGCACCAACAAGCCCTAACTACTGGGCCTTTCGACAAAACCTGCGAAGCAAATGCAGTCTCACCCGAAGTAGATATGGAGGGTTGTAGGATAGATATGTCTATAACTAGGGGAATATCAAGTGGATCTTAAAACAATACAACGCAGTATACCTGGCTCACTTATCACTAAAATATACTCCACATTCTATCAATCTAATCTAATACAATAATGCAATAATAGTATATCAAAGACAAAGATAAAACATCAATCATACACACATAACACCGGATATACATGGTTCACCCTCTCCCTAGAGCTACATCCACATAACTGTGCTTATGATATATTAAGGTAAAGATTACAGTTCTTATTTGCGCTCTCTTCTAGCATATCTTCTTCTTCTTCTCTCTTTCTCTCCCCCTCCTAGGCACCTAGCTGTCGAACTTGATATTCACACCCAACTGAATATCTTAAAATGCTAGAAATCTCTTACTCTTAGCACTTCTGTCACCCACAATACAATATTCTCTCAATTAACAACAATCAATAACAATGGTCAACAACAATACCAAACCAACCTAGGTCCTCTCGACCTCTATTTATACAATATAGTCCCTCACCGATAACCTTAGGTCGAGATCTAGGTGTAAAAACCCTAGATAAACCCTAGGTGTCTAAAACCCTAGGTCAACTTGACCCTCTTTTCCCTGGCTTCTCCAACCTGTCTCTCCTTTATTCCCATGCAGTGCTAATGGTGGATTTTCCCTCTATCTGAGTTGTCCTCGATCCATATACCTTGCTTATCTGTCATCCTTGATCTCTTCATCCAACAACTAGCTTTCTTGGGCTTCACTCCTTCTTTTCCTCTCTTTTACTTACTTCGACCTAGTAACAGTCACTGTGTCTCCCGCAAAGTTCACATTTTACCTCTTCTTCCTTTATTTTCACTTGATTCCATACCCAAGGGCCAATAGTGCTTAATGACTAACATTTTTTCTAATCTTCTATAAATTACATAGATCATTATTGTTTCATGATTTCCTACTAGCTTCCATTAAGTTTTACATGTAAAGAGTTCAACCTGTCTATTGTGATTGCACCTCTTTTAGTTGGACTTCATCGCTCTTTTCTATTGTGATTAAAAATATCTATGGATTAATAAGGTGTTTCATATATAACATGGGTATTTTTCTAGGGATTAACACTCTCAACACAAGATAACATACACTTTACCCTTCATGACTATCAACACACCAACATACTAAGTCAAATGATAAAATAATGATTTGTAGGAACCCCAATGGTTTTGCAACTGATATGATTGCAATGACACTATGATTTCAGCCAAGTCTCAACCTTGAAAATTACTTGACATAGATAAATTTACTTGAATGAATAAACAAAAGTCTTGGGCCTCTTGACCACAAGGAATTACTAGTACTAAATAAAATAAACAAACACTCAAGGAACCAAAGACTTACTAGGAGAAAACACACTAACTTGAATCAAACTTGCAAAGAAAAGAGAAACTAAAAAAAAAATGTCATATCCCATACAAATCCCTATTATAGGATCTAAATCAAACTTCATCATGAAGTAGAAACCTAAGGCTTCAAGTGAATTCCATTCACCCATCTAGGTTTAAGAACACCATCTAGTTGGGCCCAGTGGACTACACCTAAGTCTCTAATTTATGCAACTACAAATGGTCCCAAGTAGTACCTTTGTAGATTTCGAAGATTCTTTAAATATTTTGTCATATAAGAGGACTAAATATCCTTTGGAAAATGACTTGGTATTGATATAGGGATCATTCTATGCTTTTTACCTTTCCTTCTTTTCATATTGATGAAAATTAACCATAAACTAATATTATTCTAATTGCATTAACTCATCTAGTTGTTTTGCAACTAGCTCTTCATATATCATATGGGTAGCATGGGAAATATAGAGATAGGAACCACAAATTATATAGGAACAATAACCTCATGACCATACACCAAGTAAAAAGGTGGTTTCTTATGTAATTTCTTGGTAGTTGTCCTATATTCCCATAATACTATAGGAATTCTCTCATCCCAACCATCTCTATTACATAACAAAATTTAGTCAAAACCTTCCCTAAAATTTTATTAAATATTCTCTAGTCTCATTATCCTAAGGATGATAGGGGATACTTTTATGATGCTAGATAAGAAATTCCCTACTCAAAGTTGATATAGTGGTTTTCAATAAGTTCCTACCTTGGTCACTGGTCAAAATCCTTGGGCAACCAAACCATCTAATAAAATTCTCAAAAATAAATTTGGCTACATTATCAATCATAAAATCCTATGTAGGTGTAGCTTTTTCCCATTTAGTGAGATAATCAGTTGCAGTAATGATATATAGATCTTTAGAATTGGAGAGTAGGAGGTTTAATATATACCACAAAGTCAATATCTCATTTCTCAAAAGGTTTTAGATCCCTCACTGTATTCAAGGGTAGTTCATATCTCCTATAATGTTGACCTACTTTTTGATAGACCTCATAAGTTCTAGCATACTTCTTAGAGCCCTTAAATATGATTGGCCACCAAAGACTACCTTGTACAATCTTGTGATCTCATACTTTTCCTCCAACATTCCCTCTTAAAAATCCTTGATGGCATTCCCATAGAATATGATTCCTTTAATGATCCATCACACATAGCTAAAGAATACCATCAATCCCCAATTTTTATAATTGTTCTATGATTAACTGATAATTTGCAGCTCTAATCACTAACTGATGCTTCTAAGTCGTGGAATAATATTCAGGAGAAACACTAGTAGTTAGAAAAACATTAGTCTCCTCTATATAGTTCAAGATATCCTATAATTTTAATGGTTTGTATCTGGGACATTATCATCCAATGCACTACTTGGTTCTCTTGACTCAAGCCTAAACATGTGATCAATCCTTACAATATGTTTACTGGGTTTAAGCACAAATTCAAAGCATAATTATTGAAATAAGAGCAACCACCTACAAATATGACCCTCTAGAACAATTTTATTTACCAAATATTTAAATGCAAATTGATTTGTATAAAATTTAAAGCATCCTCTTAGAATGTAGTGTCTTAACTTATATAGAGATTAAACCATGGAAATTCCTTCACACTATATGGTGATGTAGTTGTGCTCAACTTTGTGAAATATTCTTAGCCTCAACCTTCAACATGACTTGACATAGATAACTTGACTTGATTGAATAAACAAAAGTCTTGGGATTTTGGACCATAAGGAATTACCAGTACTAAATAAAAAAAGCAAACACTCAAGGACCCAAAGACTTACTAGCAACAAACACACTAACTTGAATGAAACTTACAAAGAAAAGAGAAACTAAAAACAAAAATTTTCCTAACCCATACAAATCCCTATTATAGGATCTAAATCAAACTTTATCATGAAGGAGAAATAGAAGGCTTCAAGTGAATTCCATTATCCCATATAGGTTTAAGAACACCATCTCGTTGGGCCCAATGGACTACACCTAAGTCTCTCATTTATGGAACTATAAATGCTCCCAAGTAGTGCATTTGTAGCTTTCCAGGATTATTTAAATATTTGTTTTCATATAATAAGACTAAATCTCCTTTGGAAAATGACTTGGTCTTGATATAGTCATCTTTCTATGCCTTATACCTTTCCTTGTTTTCATATTGATGAGAATCAACCATAAACTAATATTATTCTAATTTCATTAACTCAGCTAGTTGTTTTGCAACTATCTCTTCATATATCATATGGGTAGCATGGGAAATATAGATATAGGAACCACAAATTCTGTAGGAACAACAACCTCATGACCATACACCAACTAAAAAGGTGTTTTCTTATGTAATTTCTCAGTAGTGGTCCTATATTCCAATAATACTATAGGAATTCACATAGTTGTAGATGAACCTTTTGTAGTAGCTATTATGTACCAAAGTAGACTACATATATTTAACATTAGTTGGTTTAAATAGATTCATAATGACAACAATCATGGAAAGGTCCACCAATACTCCTTCCTTGCAAAAAATGTGTGCCAACAAAATTCCAAATGGTACATAGAATATGCACTTCTTCAAATTTAGGGAGATCTAGAGCTGCCTACATTTATCAAACATTAACTTAAACAACCCAATATGTTCCTTCAACAATTTAGATACAATTAAATCATCCATATATACCTCCAAAAACTTGTGAATGAAATCTCTAAGGGTTGTAATCACAACTTGAAAAAAGATACCCGGTGCATTCTTGAGCCCAAAAGGCATGGAATTATAAGCAAAGGGTCCTTATTTTCTAGTAAAGGTGGTATTATTATTGTCTTCTTTTTCAATTCATACTTGATATATATTGAAAAGAAATATACGAAGGAATAATCCTCTTTTCCTACAACTTGATCAATCACCTCATCACTAAAAGGAGTGGGAAAAGTATCATACAAGAGTAGAGTTTAAGCTTCTAAAGTACACAAAAACCTTAATGTCATGAAAGTCCTTATTGCTATGAATAACAATAGGAATTATATAATTGGATTCATCTACTCGAAATATTAATCAGATTTACAATATTATGTAAAATTATTTCTCTACCTTCTCCTTAACCCCAGGATTAATATGATAGGGTTGATGGTTAACAAGATTAGGATCTGACCACAACTCTATTCTCATCTCCCCAAATTCCTCTTGAACCCATTTCATCTCAATAAAAATATACATAAACAATTCATTGTGTTCTTTCAATAGGGCCTAAATATTAGACATGGTCTTCTCATCCTTGTAATCTCCTTAGAAGCCATTTTACACCATCCTTCACTTTCAATATTGAATTTCTGCAACTTCAAATTCTAGTGATATATCATACTATTAACATCATTATTATTCTCTTTAATCAATTAGATCCTTTACATGGAGATGTCTTCATTCGTATTTTTGTGTAAAAAGTTAAATTAAAAATTCTGTTGAAATTCTAAATTAGAAACTTAGTGTCTTGAACTTCGGAATTTGAGTACCAAGTACATGGAGATGTCTTCATCCATACTTTAGGATTTATAGGTGCATTGTCAAATTTTGTTTCTTAATTTGAGTACCAAGTACACGGTGTCACTAGATAGCTACACTAGAAAGAAACCACAAAGATAAATATGGTGATAATGGCATCCATAGGTCCCAACATTTCATCGGGAAGTGACCAATTATCTCTAGCTTTGATATCAAAGGCCCTAATAAGGGAGTGATTGGCGTGGTACCAAGTCAGTGGTGTGTAGTATATGATTTTATCCCATTGTAAAAACACTTCAATTTCTTATTATATTTCCTTGAACCCTTAGGTTTTCCATCGATGATTTTGTTTCCCTTTAGTTTTTTCTTTCCTTTGTCCTTACTCTTTACTGTAAAGGAACTTTTGGATTCTTTGTTATTGCTTATAAACTATTTATTGAATCTGTCCTTTTTTAATAATTGTCTACACACCTTAAATGTAATGTTAGTAATCTCCTTGGTGACATTTAAATTTTCAACAAAAGTTTCAAAATGAGATAAACTCTTCAAGGTAATCACTACCAAATCTTGGACTTGTAGCAACTTATCATTTTTTATGGACAACTTTATTAACATCATAACCTCTCTATTATTTGAGTGAAAGACTTCTTGCCCATTCTCATCATCAAAGTTTCTCCTACTCTTTCCTGTGACCAATCATAACAATCCATTTCATTGGAACATGGTAATCATATGTTTCTTCTAGACATTGAAATTGTGACCATTGGACCTCTTACTAGGGTTCAACATTATATACAAGAAATGCACTAGTTTTTCTGAACAAATAAATGCCAAGAACCAATGGAATAATTTAACTAATCCCAATAAATCAAAATTCACCTCCAAAACTTAGTTGTGTAGACACATTGTTATCCCACCAGACACTATACCTAATGATGCCACATTGGCATCAATCCAACACCATCATTATCTTGATGGGTTATAGTATAAATTTTTTGTTTGTTTAATTGACTCTAGAAAACAATTTTTTGTGAAAAAATTTAAATTTAATTTTTTGTTGAAACTCTAAATTAGAAACTTGGTGTCTTGAACTTCAAAATTTCTACCTCTTTCCTAGAGTTTCCCAGATATATTCCCTGGGAATTTACATCCTTAGGGATGATATGGAATATAATAAAACAATAGCAACAACATATGATATTTCACTTCTTAATGACCCTAATCCACTAGGCAATTCAAGAGAAAATATATCAAGATTATGCCACAAGTTTGAACATTCTAGGGTAGTATTATCATGCATAAACTAGATCTGAAAGTCACATTTTGTCATTGATAGTGTTATAGGATGTACACGAAAACATGTATTTTTCATATCTATCTTCATTGAGTGAGGGAATGATGCAGGAGCATCGGTCCACCTTAGCACGCGCTAGCTCATTAGCATGAGTGGTTCACATTCAAAGAAGGGAGAGGTGTCACCATCTCATTTTTCCTTTGAAAATCTCAAGCGTGATCGAGGGAATTAATGCTGATAGGTTGGAAAAGCCAAGTTGTGCGTTCGCACAAGATGGAGATAAGGTCACCATTAAGTGGTTGAAGGTAGGGGGGATCTACATCTGATTTCGATCAGGTTGCAATCATTGTAATCTGCCCATTATACATGCTTTTTGAATGGTGATTGGACACCACTAGATTAGTTGGAGGGAATCCTGTTGAGCCTATCTTGTATAAACTCTTGTATTATTGCCAATAGGAAAAGAGAAGTATGTATGCATATAAGGGGAGAGAGCCGAGACTCGATAGTAGTTTGGAATCATATACTGTAATGGAAATTTCACCATTAATATAAAACATCAGTCTTTCCTGTTTGTTAATTTATGTGTAATGGATGTTGTGTTATGAATGTCATTTGTATGCATTTGAGCTCTAGATGTATGCTAGAAATTATCTATAGGGATAGAAATATAATCTTCTATCTATGAGTGTGTTGGATTAAGTATAGTTCTCAAGGATAAGTGGAAGGAATTCATGATAGAGGGAGGAAAATATGTGAGCCGCCGCAAGGAGTGCATATATGAACTTGTTCAAGTCAGAAGAGAAGCTTCCAGGAGGGCACATTAGGATAATTCACAGAATCAGGAGGAAATTTCAAGGTGGTTGGGTACCTTGGAAAGAAAGACTGTGTGGGAGGAAGCACAACACAACGTTAATGAACACTATGAAATACTCTTCCAGGATGGCATAGAGAAATTATGAGAGTGTACAAGGGAAACACATTTTGAAGTGTTTAAATCCTTAAGAGAACCTTAGGGTTTTTGAACACTCAGAGGAAGGAAGGCTTTGCAAGAGTGCATCGACAAAGGAAAGAAGATGCCTTAAGACTCATGGAAGGGCTCAGGGAGAAGTATTTGAAAATATTAGTTGAGTGGAAGGAGTGCGCCAATGGTAGTGTAATTTCACCTTACAAGATCAAAAGGAAGAGTGATAAACTGCCAAGGGAGAAGGAAAAAGTCCACTGAAGGGCATAGGGGAAATGGGAAACTTGGAGGTTTTTAAGCTGAGCAAAGTTGTAGAAGAGTGCATAGGATTCTGCAAGGAGTGCAGAAGAATCTTGAGAAAAGTCTAAGTCTAGAGAAGAAATTGCGCTAAGTGTGTAAGGAGGTCGAGGACTCACCGAAGTCTTGAAGTCTGTGAACTCATCCATCGTCGGGAGTAGATAGGTGGAAGAATATCGGGAGATCTGGGAGCTAGAGCTCTGGAAGGTTCTCTGAGAGAAAACAAAGATCTTTGTGAAGTTGTGAAGAGTATTTTGAATCCATACTGTTGGATCTGGAGGGGACATGTGGAAGCGATCTAGAAATTTTAGAGGAGTAGTACTCCGGGAGATATCGGAGGAAGATATCAAGAGACTCCTGAAGGTCAGAGTCCGGAGTAGATCGCAACCATCGACCAGAAGGAAGGACAAGGATCATTGATCCTCACACATATGAAGTTCACTGATTTGGAGTCTAGGAACGTAAGAGTTGGCTATCATGGAAAGAGATGAAGCCAAAAGCCCAAAGCACTTTTTGTAATTGAGCCCCAGAACACAGTTGAAGGTCATGTGATAGAAAGGGTATAGCACAGAGAGCTAAGTGTCACCACCAACTTTATTTGAAGGGCTGAGAGGAACCATACTTCGGAGGAAGGAAGGACCTATGATAGAGTTTGTTGGGTTCCAGTGGGGAGCCGAAGAGTCAATCCGACTCAGGTGTTTCAAATGATCTCAGACTAGGAGGTCATTTATCCCCAAAGGAGAAGGGGGTGGGGTCTATGCCAAGTGGTATCAGAGCCTGAATTTTCTCTCGCGCAAAAAGAAAGAAGTAAAGAAGATACTCTGATACCAAGTGGTATCAGAGCCTGATTTTTTTCTCAGGCTGAAAGAAAAAGGTAAAGGAGGTACTCTGATACCAAGTGGTATCAGAGAGAAAATTTTCTTATAGACAACAGGAAAAGGAGAAAGAGACAGAGTGTGATACTCTACGGAAACTGTTGCAAGGCATACAACAAATGATAAAAATCTAGGTGGGATGCAATAGAAGTGAAATGGCCATTGGAGGTCAGGAGCATGGTCAAAGAGAATTCTGCCTGCAGAAAAGAAAAGCGAAGATGGAAAAGGAGCTGAGTGATATCCAAGCAGAAATAAGGAGGCTAGAATTTAAGATGCAACAAGAGGCAAAGGTGCACTAGAGGTACGAGTGGCCTTTGAAAAGGACATCTAAGTGGCATGTTTGAATGTTGTTGGACCTAAGGCAACAAAATATGTTGAGGAGGTGGTTGAGATATGTTGAAAACCTCAATGGGGAGGGAAAGAAATATGGGAGGATTCTCATAGGTTTCCAGGTGGAAAACAAGGAGAAATCAGGTGATCTCATAAACTTCGAAGAGGGCAAAGGAGACATCCCAAATTTCTAAGTGGGAAATGGAGAAGAGATGAGCTCGGATGAGAGTTCACATCAGTAGGGGTTGTTGACAGATGGAGAAGAGGAAGAAAGGCCTCATCCATATGAATATCCATGTGGAGCTGCAAGTTGTGTGAATGAAGATGATGACAAGTTGGAAACTTTCATCATAGAGAAGAAAGATCATAGGAGAATTCTGGTCATTGGAGGAGTGAAGATATTCCTGCCAAGAAGTTGAGGAGAGGTTAACACAAGTGTTGCAAAGTCAATAGAACGATAGTGATATGAGACTGTCATGGAGGAGGAGGAACATATACTGAAGTCTATCCCAACAGAAGAGGAACACCCAGTCGAGTTACTTACTCAGTGGGATATGGCGTTAAAGGCATTGGATGATTGGTTAGACAGTCTAGAACCAGAAGGTGGCTTCCATGAGATATCCATGCGAAAAGAAACTTACCAACATGAGTTGCAGATGGAGAGAGATGAAATGGAACCAGCCAAAGAACTAATAGGGGTTAATCTGTTAGAAGAAATACTTGAAAAAAAGTTCAGTGGTGAGACTGCAGAATTGGAGTCTACATCCGATTGGCCAATCAGTGTCACAAGTGATGGAATCATCATGAGAGATTAGGAAAACCGACCCATGGAACTGCATGGAGAGTTGTAGACGAGCAAATTGAAAAATCCGAACCAGTCGATGGAGCAGCTGGAATAATATGTAGAGTAGATACATAGGCTTATGTCAAGGTCAGCAGAAGAAGCGGTCAGCAAGGAGAAGTTGGAAATAAAAAAAACTGCACGATCAACAGGGAATATGCAAAAGAAGTAGTAGAAGAAAAGAGGAGAAGAAGGACATCTCTAGGATAAATTTTGGGATCTAGGTGGATTTCAACAGAGATGGGAAACTCATGAGCAGGATCTCATGAATTTTCATAGTTGTGGAGTATGATGCAGGAGAAAATCTCCACCTCAGTACATGCCAACTGATTAGCATGAGTTGTGCACATTCATAGAAGGGAGATGTGTCGACCTCTCATTTTTCCTTCTAAAATATCAAGTGTGATCGAGGCAATTAATACTGACAAGTTGGAAGAGCCAAGTTTTGCCTTGCATAAGCTGGAGATAAGGTCGCCATTAAGTGGTTGACGATAGGGGGGATCTGCATCTAAATCAGATCAGATTACCATGATTGTAATATTCCCATTAGATAGGTGTTTTGAATGGTGATTATACACCACTAGATTAGATGGAGGGAATCTCATCGAGCCCCTCTTGTATAAACTCTTGTATTTTTTCCAATAGAAAGAGAGAAGTAGGTATGCATGTAAGGGGAGAGATTCAAGACTTGATAGTAGTCCAGACTCACATAATGTAATGGACATTCCACCATTAATAGAAAATAATAGTCTTTCCTGTTTGTTAATTTCTGTGTAATGGATGTTGTGTTATGAATGTCATTCATATGCATTTTAGCTATAGATGTATGCTAGAAATTATCTACAAGGATAGAAATATAATCTTCTATCTGCGAGTGTGTTGGATTAAGTCTAGTTCTCAAGGCTAAGTGCAAGGAGTGTGTGACAGAGGGACGAAACTCTGTGAGATGATGCAAGGAGTGTGTATCTAAACTCATTTGAGTCAGAAGAGAAGCTATCAGGAGGGCACACTAGGATAATTCACAGAATCAGGATGAAATTTGAAGGTGGTTGGGTACCTTGGAAAGAAAGACTATGTGGGAGGAAGAAAAACACATAGTTAATGAACATTTTAAAATACTCTTCTAGGAGGGCATAGAGAAACTATGAGAGTGTACAAGGGAAACACATTCTGAAGTTTTGAAATCCTTAAGAGAACCCCAGGGTTTTTTAAGACTCGGAGGA
Source organism: Picea engelmannii (assembly GCA_009831015.1). NCBI lineage: Eukaryota > Viridiplantae > Streptophyta > Pinopsida > Pinales > Pinaceae > Picea > Picea engelmannii. Next base: position 38,048 of record ML821668.1, read on the forward strand.
AGGAAGGCTTTACAAGAGTGCATTGAAAAAGGAAAGTAGATGCCTTAAGAATTGTGGAAGGGCTCAGGGAGAAGACGTCGAAAATCTTATCCGAGTGCAAGGAGTGTGCTAAGGAGACTTTAATTTCACCTTAAAAGATCAAAACGAAGAGCATTAAAATTCCAGGAGGGAAGGAGAAAGTCAACTGAAGGGTGAAAAGGAACTGGGAAACTTGGAGGTTTTCAAGTCGAGAAAAGTTGTAGAAGAGTGCACAGGATTCTACAAGGAGTGCAAAAGAAGATCGAGAAAATTCTAAGTCTCGAGAAGAAATTGCGCTAAGTGTGCAAGGAGGTCGAGGAATCCCCGAAGTACCGAAGGTCATGAAATCATCCATCGTCAGGAGGAGATAGGTGGAACAAGATCAGGATATCTAGGAGCTAGAGCTTCGGAAGGTTCACTAAGAGAAAAAAAAGATCTTCATGAAGTCACGAATAGCGGTTTGAATCCAGACCATTAGAGGTGACCCACACATTTCAGAGGAGTAGTACTCTGAGAGATATCAGAGGAATATATCGAGAGACTCCTGAAGGCCAGATTCTAGAGTAGATCATAGTCATCAACAGAAAGGAGGGACAAGGACCATTGATCCTAGTGCATTTGAAGGTCACCAATTCAGAGTCTTGGAATGTAAGAGTTGGTTGTCTTGGAAAGAGATGAAGCCTGAAGCACTTTTAGTAATTGAGCCCCAAAACATAGCTAGAGGTCACATGATAGAGTTAATAGGACCCGCACTTCGGAGGAAGGAAGGACCTGTGATAGAATTTTTTGGGTTCTAGCAGGTAGCTGAACAGTCAATCCGACTCAGGTGTTTCGAATGATCCTAGCCCGGGAGGTTGCACAACCCCGAAGGAGAAGGGGGTGTGGTCTATGCTAGGGAAGTTAAGGTAGAATAGAGGAAAGTGAGACATCTAGTAGGTATAACAGGTGGAGATGAACTAGTGGTGAGAAGATCAGAAGGAAATTCCATAGATGCATGGAAGTTTTTCTTGCAAAAGGGGAATCATGTTCTTATGATCATGAGAGAATATAAAACATTGAGGTTCCCTTGAGGTGAAAACATATAGTGAAATGATGGGTAAACGAAAGGATTTACAAGATTGATCCATCGCCAATACATGGTTTGGGGCTATTTTCCATGGATGACATAAAGGTCTGTTATGACAGATTAACTGAATTTATGGAGTACGTCGGACCCTTTTATATCTACAAATATTGGATACGAATATTCCAATATACAAAAAGTATGTGAATATATGGCTTGGGTGCAAATTATATACAACTAAAAGACAATGATCAAAATAAAGGAGAAACTATCGATATTGATAGAAAGCCAAAAGCAACGGGGAATATTGTAGGGTTTATAAACAGTACATGACCTGCAACCACAAATAAGCTACCCAATTGCGTATTTGAGGGGCGTGAAGCAAACCGTGTATTCGTATGTGCAATAAAATCAATAGTTGTAGGGGAAGAGTTATTGATTTATTACAATTTGAATTGAATATATACACACATTTCTATTATGGGGGCGGTACGTATACTAATTTACCCAACGTGTAAGAAATTTCTCTTATATTTTATGATTTCCATTATGTTATTTATGGTTTTAATCCATTTGGAGAGCTTCAATCTATTTACTCAGTGTGGCCTATTTTTGTTATCAACAATAACATTCCTCTTTGGATGCCAATAAACATGTAGGATTTATCATACATTTGAATTTATTTCTCATGATAATGATCACGGTTCTAATTTTACAGTAATGTGGCAGGATGATTGTGGTAAATCAAAAGAGGCCTCTGTTAAGAACCAAATATCAAGATAGCATAGAAAAACCTCAGAATAAGTACTCAATGCCTTGAAAAAGAGAGAATTTCAGATAATAATCCTCTTCGAGGGGGAAACCTCCTTATACACCACATAAATTTCAAAATAGAAGATGATTCCAAATGAAAAGGTCTCCTTGGTATATATAGGAGACTAGGAGGTGCAATTACAACTAATGGACCCAAGTCGACATTAATAAAATAACATTACCAATGTAATATTCCCTAATTAAGGGGTAATGTGCTACTATTTAGGGCTTAACAGACCCCTCCCCTTCAGAAAAGTGTTGTCCGCAATGCTTGAGTAATTTTTTATGCTTCTGTATAAAAGCCTCATCTTCCCAAGTGGAATCTTCAGTAGATAGTTTCCTCCACTTAATGAGATACTATGAAATGGATCTACTCCTCAGTTGGCGAATTCTTGTGTCAGTGATAGCTTCAGGCTACAATATGATTTTTCCTTCGTCGTCAAGTTCTGGAAATATAATTTGAACTAGGATCTTGTCACCTATAACCTTATTTAAGAATGAAACATGGAAAACTGGGAGTACTCGTGAATATGCAGAAAACTCCAATTTGTATGCCCTAGTACCAATATTTTGCAACACCTTATAAGGGCCATAATACTTTGGTGATAATTTATTATCCTTCTTGGCTTTCTTGAGGGACATTTGCTTGTATGGTTGTAGTCTTAAAAACACCCAATCCCCTACTTAAAAACTTTTTTCACTACGATGTCGATCTGCTTGTTTTTTCATGTGATTTTGTGCTAT
>ML821668.1:57283-78350 GCA_009831015.1 Picea engelmannii
GCAACTTAGCTTCAGTTGAATCCATCATCCCTTCAAGTTCATCTTATGTTACTCTCTTCTTTTGTAAATCATTTATGTCTCTGTGCATTTCTTCACAATCATCAAGAGTCCAAGTAGGACTGTCTAGAGGCTTAATTGGTGTAGAAGTTCCCTTTTTTGGTGGCATGTTGGCTGTATCTCCAAAATTTTATCCCTTCTGGGTATGAAAATTTATTTTTGTAGTTCTATGATACGTCTTCTCTGCAATGCCACAAGTCTAATCAAAATTGGATGTGCCAAGTGGAAGTTGTGGTAACTTCCCCACACCTTGCTGATTTTTGTCCCTTCCAGGAGAGTGTACTTGTAAAACGTTCCAAGATCACAATATTTGATATTTGATTCTGAAACTTGTACCACAAATACTATAGATTGTACACTATCCAATGCAAATGGTGTCACTTAATTGGTATACTCACTGAAGAAGATATCATTGTTTTACCTGGAAGACCTGTTTGAGACTAGTTAATATGACTAGTCAGATACCCTATCTTGCATAGGGTGTATCTACAAAATATGGATGACCTAGAAGTTGAAATTTTTATCACAGATACCTTGATAATTTATGTGAATATCCTCTATATTTAAGGGTCTGAAATATTACAGAAACAATTTTATAGCGAAAATTGTGAGATGAATAAATTCAGGATGATTCAAGAACCCTATCTTACATAGGCTATATCTCTGAAAGTATAAGGTCTCAAGATACAAAATTTTTATCTCACGTATCTTGATCTGTATACTAAATATTATCCAAGGGGTTCCTTCTAAAATACTATGGAAAAATAGTTATAGTGAAAATTCCAAGGTGTCTCAGATGTAGCAGCAAAGTCCCAAGACCTTGATCTTTGATACCAAATATTAATATAGCACAGAAAAACCTCATAATAAGTACTCACCTCATTGAAAAATAGACAATTTCAGATAATAAGCCTCTTTGAGGGGGCAACCTCCTTATACACCACATAAATTTCCAAATACAAGATGATTCCAAATGAAAAGGTATCCTTGGTATATATAAGAGACTAGGAGGTACAATTACAACTAATGTACCCAAGACGGAATAAATAAAATAACATTACTAATGTAATATTCCCTAATTAAGGGGTAATATGCCACTATTTAGGGCTAGTAGCCTCAAAATAGGTAAATGAACAAGAATTTTCGAATGACATTTAATGTGGGTTTTATTTCTGTGGAGATTCGTTATTTTATTTGTTTACATAATTGAATTATCATTTATTTTGTTGAATATGTATTCGATGGGACATGATGTTGATGATGATTCGCTCGGTGAAAGGGATTTGTATGAATCCCCTGACCCTATGGTTTTAATTAAAAAAAAGATCAATAAAGAAAACAAGGAACTAGTTCACTTGTTATATATTCTAGATCAAACTCCTGAGGTTGAAGAAAAGATCAAAGAACTTATGAAAAGGATTAATACATATAAAGTAGTAACCTTAATTTCAATTGGTTTTATTTTTATGTCATAAGATCAATTATGAAATCTTGATATGTAACTTTTACATTATCTAAACGAAAAAATGTTTTCTTTTTTAGATAGAGATTTTTGGATCATGTTGACCTTGACATGCATGGTGTCGGTAGTAGTGGCATTGCACAGATGCCATAGGGTCCTGATGTAGGCCCTTGTAAACTTGTGAGGACACAACTATTCAAGTCTCCACCTTCCATGCCATTAGGTGGGAGCCATGACACGGACACCGAGGAAGTGACCACACAGGTAGGCTCTGGAGGTGGTGACAAGGATGAGGCTGATGATTTGAAAAACTATATGGTTTCTTTTCCTAAAGAAATACATGTCACCAACACGAGGAACCTTAAGGAAACATTTATGGTCAATGAGGAAGGGCTTCCATTAAAAAAAGTTAAAGTCACAGGTAATTTTTAAAATTTTAATTGTTTCATGTTCTCTATGTAGACAAATATAAATCATCTAAATTATTATTTTAAAATTAATAATCATATAATCATTTTGCATGTAGGGAACAACAATTTTTATAGGTCCTTGGATAATAAGGTGTTGCTTGTTTTTTGGCCCAGCATATGGGAGATGTGGAATTCCCAGAATTCCAACCTCAAAAAAGAATTGATGGACTATCTTGAAATCCTTTTTGGTGTAGACACATTTAATAAGACCTTGGACACTGCTGCAATTGGCCAATATTTAAAATATATGTGAGAAACATAAATTTTAAATGATAGGTATGAGTGTCCTCTGATTATTTGAGAGAGGGAGTGGAAGGCCCTCATTGAGTACGAAAAACAAAATAAATTGATAGATGAAGGAAAAACACCCTCTGGTCCTAGAAGGTAAATTACAATTTCAATTCAATACCTTCAATTTTTTTTAGATGTAAATAAAAGTGTGGTATATATTAAGATAATTGAAACTTTTGATTATAGGTTGATTGACACGTCAAACGAAACAAAAGAAAGGATTTCCAAATGTGGCCAACATAGACTAGGCTAGAGTGACTACTTGAAGTTGTAGTCACGAATTGTCAGTACCCAAATATATTATTTGTATCACCTTCAAACTTTTAAGTAATTGCAATGAATAACATTAAAAATGCATACTCTTATGCAATTCAAGGTGATGAGTTCAATACTAAAACCACAGAGGAAGACCTCCATCTTGGTTACAAGTATGACTATAAAGTTGTAGTTGAACACCGTAAAATCTTGGGGCAGTTACCAAGAAACACTTTGCAGGATAAGGTAAATAAAATTCAGTCCACATTAACCTTTATAATCAATATAATACAGTCATGTTCGATATCATCGATAAATTTAATGTGTTACAACTTTGTTTTAATCAGAGGATAAACATTGTCAACCAACACACTAGTATTGGAGAGAAGTGTGTTGATAACGGTTTGCAACCAGAAGATGATTCTCCCATGCAATCCCATTCCACTGGGGTGCAGCCCCATGATGGTGCTACAACCGAGGCACATGACGAGAATATGGTTGTATTTTAATCATATACTTAATAATTTCATAGTAATACATTTTGTACTTCTATTTTTTGTACTCATACATTTATGATTTTCCTTATAAAGTTTGTGGTCTCAATGGTAGAGAATGTTGTACTTGAGGTTTGTACAGTTCAATAAGAGAACAGGGGGGGAAACCATTCCAACGGTGTCGATCAGTGCACTAGGTGAATAATGACAATGCAAGTGTTTTTTTTAATATTACTGGACTAGTTCAATGATATTTAAAAACTGGCCATCTAAATTTTATATTTTTTTCATTTGTACTTGATGCCTCATAAAAAATGTTTCCATTACCCCATGATTACCCCGCCAATAGGCATGCTCTGCATGAGAGGACACAATCATAATCATATTTTGAAGAGCACCCAGAGAATGAAGACATAGATATTGATGAAATTCTTAGGAATTTTAGACCTAAGAAGAAGAGGCCGACTAAAACTAAATGATGATGTACAATATTTTAATAACTATTTATAAAATCCATTTTCTATGAAATACTTTTTTGTACTTGTTGGGTCACCGAAATTCCATTCTTTTACCAACCTTTTACTTCTTTTTTCACCATATTCCACTTTCCTTCATCCTTACATTAAGATGATCTTCATGATTACATATGAGTTTAAACCTATTATTTTCCAAAGAACTCATTTTATTATTTCAGTGAGTTTATGATTAAATATTGGAAAAAACATGTTTTCACTTATATATCAAAGTGGGATGAGTTCTATGATGTTTATAGGTGAATTTTAATACTCCAACCAAGTCATATGATGGAATAGAATAAATCCTCTTTTCACATCAATTTCCATTCTCTAGTTTTAGATGTAAAGTGATTTAGTGAAGTGTATGATGTTAAAAAGTTGTTACTTTTCTCTTAGGAGAATTTAGCTCACTCCAAATAGATCAAGGAAAAATTTTATTTCATTGTAAACACTGGTGAGTATTGGTATGTATATATGTTTGTTTTTGTTGTAAATATTTCAATAGAATTATATGATGGGTATTGGGGAATTGAGAGTGATGTGAGTGGGGGGGAGGGCCCATAAGAGCTTCCACATTCACTTGCTTGGACCTATTCAATAGAGAACAATTTATTGGATCCATTTTATCTTGGAGCAAACCTGCCTTGATCCAACAGAGCAACAACAAAGTCAATGTTGACTTTGTTGTTTCTACTTCAAATCAAGGGAGGTAGTTTGATCAAATATTAGACGTGTGTCTCTAATAAATTATTCTTGAAAAAAAGAGGTGCTCATTCAAGTATGTTCTGACACTCTCATAAAAATTCATCTTAGAGTAAGTAATGTGCTACAAATATGACTCGTATTTATTTTGTAGATATTTATGGAGGTTGAATGATTTTGGCAGGTACTTTAAGATCTTTCTTCATCGAGTGAGGGAAGCTCAAGACAAATAGATGGTCATAAAATTGAAAATAAACACACAGGGGAAACCATTCCAACTATGCTGACCAAATCATCATATCAAGTGTGTTTTCTTCTTTCAACATAGTTTATATAGCCATGAATTTTGGTTATGTTTAATGTTTATGAATTGTTTTGTGATTATTTATTAATGCAAGGTTTATTATGTGATAATTTATTTATATATATCATCTGTTTAATACCTTTTATGTTCTCTCCTTACATCTAGTAATGGTAGATACGAGTCCATTTATATTGAGTGAAAGAAAACTTAGCTTCCTGTAGGAATTGATGAAGTGTTACTTCATGCATATACAACCAGTGAATACATTGAGAATGGATATTACTCTCACCACTAATCTCAAGAGCATGAAAAGGAATCATGAAGATTGTAAAGATATCGTGATAAAAAAAAATTGTACTTTACAACAAGATGTTGAAGAATCAACATTCAATATTGAACATATTTCCTTGAATAATAATTCATATCATGTAAAGATTTTTATGAATTGACATTGAAGGTTGATAGGATTAATGGTATAAGTATGATTTTCTTTAGTGTGTATATTTTGAAGGACTCTTTGAGGAAGAGAAAGAAAGACAATTTTTTATGTGAGAGTCATCACAAGAGTTTAATTTGTTTTTTTTCTTTACTTTAAGTTTCAAAAATTTGGATTCACAAACTCATTTTCATTGGTTATCACCCACTCACACTTCTTAAATCCTTCAAATTTTCTTGTAGTTTCACTTTCAAAATAAATTTTGTTTCCTCACCTTCGTTATGAAGGGACATTTTCTAGAATTGCATTCTAAGAAAAATGGATTGGCATCGTATCTAACATTTATGGTTTGAATGAATTAAAGAGACAAAGAGACACTTTATTCCTAGGAAAATTCAAAGAGACATGGAGACTCTTTGAAATATCATATCTATAATCTTTCCCCATTTAGTTTCATCGAAATTTAAAACAAAAAAAAAGAAATTTCCATTAACTGGTCTAGAGATATGAGGAAGAATGATCCGAATATACTTGTGGGTATTGAAGTTTAACTAGAAATTTATTATCTAAGAGATGTCCATAGTTTTCTCACTAAAGACAAATGTATGGAAATTTACTTTTGTTGTTTTATTGTAGATATATAACATCAATAGATTTAGTGGCTACACCTTGCTTAATAGTTCATGCAATATAACTTATGATTGTGTTACCAAAATGAGATCATAAAAAATTATTTATGCAAAAAAACCTCCTTCCATAGACTCATATTTGTTAGGCACATCCAAAGTTAAAAAAGTGGATTTCACACTTGAACAAGAGCCACCATTCTTCACACATTTAAAGACAATCTAGTTTGGATTTAAAATTGAATGAAGCAACAAGTGGATCAAAATTTCTCTAGGATTTATTTTGAAGGCACAAATTAGGCGTTTTCTTATCTCCAATCATATAAGAATACCTCTCTTAAATCTAAGGGCCCCCAAAAACTAGCGCCAAAGTTTTTTCAACCCTATTTATTACTCTATCACTTTGGACAAGTTCCTTATAGATGACATTTTCTATATCACTTCAAGATTAACCTGATCTTTCATGTGTCCTGTGTTGATATTATGGTATATGTTGGAGGTATTAACCTCTAGGTGTAACCCTGACAAGAATATAATATTTCGGGAAGCAAGAAGAAACCCTAAAGCTTTGGACATAAACCTAGAAGACAAGCCAGCTAATGGAAATATTTAATATTGAGTTTTGAGGCTCCAGAATGAGAAGTCCACCCAGAAAGCTAAGGAGGAACAGTATAAATACAGGATGACAAATCTCATTTGACACACAACTCACAACTAAAAAATTTAAGAGTGCGCATTGTAGAAATTGAGTAAGTGCGCAAGTCTGGAGAGTGGTTGCAGTTGCAACTACTGCAACTTGTATTCTCGGTTTAGGATTGTACTTTATATTGGTTATGGTTTGGACTTTATGCCTTGTGTGCTAGGTATGGAGAGAGATACACTGCATTGATTGGATATTAGGCCTATGATTTTCTTCCAGAATTATTCTCTGTCAAGGTTAAGGTGCTCGAGGGTGGCTTTGGCCTATGGTTGGGTGACAATATTTCTACATTGTATATGGTCAAATTAGAAAAAATATTATTTATAATAGGCTATGGGACCACAATATATTCAGATAGTCTAACCACTGGAAGATAGATTGGGAGGATTTGCACAGTTAGAAGTTCCAGTTGCAATTGTAGTTAGTTTTTGCTGCAGAAACGCAACCCTAACCATCTTGTTCGGGCACCTTAATTGAATAAATTGAGCTAATTTATGGATATACTAGTGCGTCTTATCCCATCACACCTCCTAGTATTCTCAGCAAGCTAAGACGCCAAGTTTGAGTTTTTGATCAAAGTCAAAGTTTGACCAAGTAAAAGTTAAAGGTTGACAAAGTCAAAGAAGTCATGACTTACTCTATGAAGTCATGGAAATGACATCAATTCCATGGGTATCATAGTGGACTCTATAAAATACCACTTGATACCCTACATCTCTCATCTTGAATCATCTAAGAAGATGTACGATGCCCTAACTAATCTCTTCACAGTCAGAAACATTGGACAAGTAATGAGTCTGAAGCATGAACTTCGTGACATGAAAATGAATGATACTTTGTGAGAATCTCTCATTTAATAGATCAACTACAAGATATTGGAAATCATTTCAGAGAAGGAACTGGTAAATATAGTACTCAGTGGTCTTCCCAAGACATGGGATGCATTTTACGCAAGAATGAAAACAAGGAAGGAGTATCCCACATTTGAATAACTTTGGAATTTCTCTACACAAGAAGAATCAAGGATTAACAAAAAAGAGAAATCCCAAAAGAAATATGATGATCAAGCTTTCACAACAAAGTTCAAGAATTTCAGGAATAAGAAGAAGTTTTTCTCAAGGAAGAAAATCAATCAAGAAAAGGATATGTCAAAAATACAATGCTTCAATTGTCGAAAATATGGTCATTACAGGAACCATTGTCCCGAGTTAAAGAAAGGGAAGGCAACAAACGAAGAAACAGTTTCCGAAGAAAGGGAACCCTCAAAGAAAGTCAAGTAGGATAAAACAAACTTGTTCTTCTAATTCAAGGTAACAATATTCATCAAAACCCTTGTATATATCATGTTCACATAGTTCATGTACATATCATGTATATATATTTCTTAGAAGAAAATATGTTCAAGGGAAAGAATGCCTATGGAAGAATAAAAGGATAAGGATTGTTATTACAATGACTATAAGTCAAGCAATACACTTGAACATATGAAGTATGTTGACAATATTTGGTAACCATTCCTGTGGAAGCTATTATACAAGTAACGACTGTCAGATAAGCCAAAATCAAAATCAAACCTGAAGAGACCTAGGAGAAGTCAAAACAGATGAAATTGGAAAAAGACTTGTGTCACCTTGCAAAAGGAAATAGGAATGCATACACAAGAATGGACTATCTTAGATTGAGGGAGATGATTAAATAATTCCAAAATAAGAGCATGCATTCATGCATGAAGAAATGATTAGGAGGGAGATAATCCTAAATAATATGATCAATTGAGGATTACGAATTATCTATCCATGTTCCCATTGAAAGTAGAATCCATGAAAAGAAACACATGGTCAGTTTGATTCTAGAAGAAGTCTTCTTCGAAAAGAAGCATTAAAGTATCCTTGGTTGTCCATCTACATCCATGATCCTATGATGAAAGGAAAAAGTTGAAATCTTCAAGGCATGGAATCTATAGAAAAATACTTGGACCCAAGAGCTAAAGAGAAACATACGGAAGAACATGAAGATTCCAAGAGAAAAAGAAAATCCAGAAGAACCAGTTATTATACTGAGAATCACAAGAATATCAACTTGGTTTGAACTTATTGGCATGTTTACAGGCAGAGTGTGCTTTTCATTGATGGCAAGAACAACAATGATGTTGGTGAGTGTGTATGGGACTAACAACAGAGAAGAAACAGAAGAGAAATCTCAAGAAGCTCAGGAGGAATATCTTAGAGTTGCACATAGAGCGCAAGGATGTGCCAAGGTTGAGGGAAACTTTTCCCAAAGATCAGGAGAGATAGCATTCTGAGACGTCCAGATGAGATCCCATACATCAAGGATTGCATAAGGATCAAAGGTCGCATAACATTTGAGACTTATAAATTCTTCCAAGTTGGGAGGATGTGTAAGCTCAGGAGGAGGAGTGATAGTGGCCGTTGGATCACCAATCCTGAATACCTGATGGACGTCAGATCAGAGTCCAGATAGAAGGAGTGTGCAGAGGAGGAGATTAGACCTTAGTCGTCGGATCGGAGTGCAAAGGAATAACAACCATTGGATCTAGTATAACAGCGAAGAGGATAATGGACAAGAGCCATCCTCCAACTCGTGATATGCACAGTCGCGAAATGATCTCGGTCGTTGGATCCAGAGGACACTTGGCGAGAGATCAACATTTCGCTGACTAGTGAGATGGAGAATTCAAAGGTGAGAGTTGTAGGAACTCGCGATATGCGAAATCATAAAATTATTTGAGCCGTTGGATCTAGAGGACACGTGGCGAGAGATCAACATTTCGCTAACTCACGAGTTGGAGAAGTCAAAGGTGAGAGTTGTAGGAACTCGCAATATGCAAGGTCACGAAATGATTTGGGCATTCATATCATCGAGGATCTAGACTGTTGATATGATATGAAGTCAAATTTCATGAAGAGGAGATATTGATTGTTGCATCGAGGAATAATCTGGGCCGTTAGATCCAGGAGAAGAACATGTGCCACGAGAGGATATCCACATCAGCAAGGATAGCTACAGACCACATCAACAAGGACAATGTCAGACAGGAACTCATGAAATCCTAAAATGCAGAAGGTGATCATGACCATTGAGTCACGGGAAATCTCAAATCATTGATTTGAGGTGATTGAAGTCGGGAGTTCAGGAATCAGAAGAAGGGAGGTACTCTAACCTCCGACATCGCGAGTCATGATGTTGCAAAATGCTCAAATTCTTGGCTCATGGTCATAGCCATGGTCACATTGACGAAGGAGCTTGCATGTTGCTAAGATCCACCATGGAGTTTAACAAATTGGGAGTTCCGAGGCAACTCACAACAAGAAATCATGAAACGCAAAATCGCTATTTGATCGTAGTCGTTGATCAAAGGGAAAGATACGGATCGTTGATCCGATATGGAGTATTTCAAATTTCGCAAGTTGGGAGATTCAAGGCAACTTGCAACAGAAGGTCACAAAATGAGAAATCCCAAAGCACCCTAGTGGTTGGCCCCAGGTCACAGACAATGGTCACGTGAAAGAAAGGGGTTTAGTCAAAAAATCTAACGCCCATTGTGAATTTTTTCTCCGGAAGGGAAAAGGCACCAAAGGTATGAGTGCATGGATGTTCTCTTAGTAACTGCTAGAGATAGACTGATTGTAACTACATAATTCGAATGATTGCATCTACCAGAGAATTCGAAGAATCTCAGGGTGATCGCTAGAGGAGATGAAGAGTCTCAAGGTAACTGGTAGTGCTCATCATAGAGATGATTGACAGATGGAAAAGCATAGAAGACTATAGCTACCAATGAAGCCAAATAATATCACGAATGGCCACTAATGATGAAAAGTCTCAACATAACGACCATAGAGGAAGAACACATTCATCATAATCACCATAGGGGATGAAGAGTTAGGTGTATGATCTGGCAGAGGACTTGGCATTATAAAAATATGCAGAACAAAGAAGAGGAGGTTGCTTATGTTGAGAATTATTCATGTGGGTAAAAGCAGGCTGTGTGCAACAATTGAAATAGACTGAAGAGGCATAGTGCATAGAATAGAAATTCATATCTGAGAGAGGAAGAGGAATCCAAGGTGCGTGTGGAGAGACAAAGCAGAAGAATAGAAAGCGTAGCATATGTGAGGAGAGAGACATTGATGCAGGCATAGCAGAGAAGTGTAGTAGAACAATGATGAGACTGGTAAGCCATAGATAAATGTTGTATCACTATGATAAAGTTGTAAAAAGAAAAGATCTATATTTCAGGGTGGTAGGGAGGTGCTAGGGAGGATTGGTGTCTTCATAGTTTCAAGTGGGTTCTTGGACAAAGGGACTTGTAGCTTCCATATGGTTGCAGCCAGAAAAACTAGGGTGGCTGGGTGGTGCAAGGGAGAACTATTGTTATTTGTTATATAGGTCGGTGCCTATGTAAATGGAAGTTGGTTCTTCCATCCAGTTGGTGCTAGAACACTCAAGGAGTTGGTGCTTCCTTCTAGTGGGTGCTAGAGAAACCAGGGAGTTAGTGCTTCCTTCTAGTGGGTGCTAGAGAAACCAGAGAGTTGGTGCTTCCTTCTAGTGGTTGCTACAGAAACTAGAGAGTTGGTGCTCTTAGCAAGTTGTTTCTTGTAAAACAGAGGTTGTATCCTCAAGAGGATTTGAAGCTCATAAGAATGATAATGTATAGAAAATAAATATTACTTGTCATATCAAGAAGAAGCAGTGTTTCCCTTTATGGGTTTCCTCGGGAAATATCTTTCTTTGTATATCTCATGTGTGTGATTGATGTTGAATATTCTATTTCTTACATGTCTTCATTATTGTGATCTTCATTGAGTGTTTTGTAAAAAAATTAAAATGGGCATAATTGTTTAAGCACAGTGACAAATGATTCACCCCCCCTCTTCGTTGTCCAACAATTGGTATCACAGCTGGCCCCTTTCATCTAAGGGTAGATTCTAGAGCTTAAACATTACTAGCCATGAAGGAACTTCGACCAACAAGGCCCCTCTGTTCAATGGAACAAACTTTGCCTTCTAGAAAGTTAGGATGAGAACCTACATAATGGCTTTAGGTGCAGATGTATGGGATGTGGTAGAGACTGGTTATGTAAAGCCATTTGTACTAGCTAATAAGAATGACAAGCTAGAATTCATCTTCAACGCTAAGTCTATGAATGTTATTTTGAGTGGGTTTTCAAAAGTAGAATTTGTAAAAGTTATGCACTTAGAAACTGCCAAAGACATGTGGGACAAACTCATTAGCAGTTATGAAGGCAATGAGAAGGTAAAGGATGCCAAGATTCAAACCTACAGAGTACATTTTGAACATCTATAGATGAAATAAGATGAAGCTATTGGAAAGTACTTTCTGAGAGTTGAAGAACTAATAAATGCAATGAAAGCTCTCGGTGAAAAAATTGAGGAAGCCTCTTTAGTTCAGAAAATTTTGAGATCTCTGCTAAATAGGTTCAACCCAAAGGTCTATGCTATAGAAGAAATTAATGATATAAAGGCTTTGGATTTTGATCAACTTCTAGGAACGTTGAATGCATATGAAATGATGATAGGTAAAGATAAATCCAACACTAGAGAAGCTTTTTTTAAAGAAGATAAGAATGAGGAATATGAGGCTGATGAAATTGAAGCAAAATTTGTGAGAATACTAAAGAAAGGAGCATGCAAGTATCAACACAAGTTTCCCTTCAATTGTTTTAACTGTGGAAAGATATGTCACTTTTCATCTAAGTGTCCACATAAGAAGCAGGATCAAAATTCAGAAGGTGAAAAGAAGTACAAACCCGGGAGATTTGGTAAAAAGAAAAGTTTATGTGTAAACAATGATGACTCTTCAAAAGACACAGATAGTGACTCTTCCTGTGAAGATAAGGTTAATGACTTTGTGCTTATGGAAAAAGAGGATGATGATAAGAAAAACATAGAAAGTGATGTTAATGATGAAGAAGATGTGGTTGATATGGAAGGTTTACTAATCAGTGACTTAGAAGAGATTGACAGACTCAGAATCGAGAAGAGAAAACAAAAACAGTTGTTGATGTAGTTTGAAAAGAATACTAAAAAACATGATGAAGACTTTTCCCTGCTAAAAGTGGAGTTAGAAGAGGAAATTAAAACATAGGACATTCTGAAACATTATTTATAAGAGAAGAAGTCAATATGTGAAGCCTTGTAAGAAGAGGTAGTAAAAACCAAAAAAGAGATGGAGAATTTCAAAGCATTATATCTCCAAAATCTTCCAAGCATTAAAGCCTCAGAAGGATTAACCACCATTTTGAATCAACAAAGGAATCCAAACTTGAAAAATAGTTTGTGTTATGAGGAAGGATCAAGTTGTAGTCATCCAAGAAACAAATAATCCATCAAGTTTGTCAAATCTACATTCATTGACAACAACAAATATGGAGAAATAGAGGAAGATAATCAGCCGCCAAGTAAGAGTGAAAGAAAATGTACCAGAACTAAATCTGTAGAACAAAGAAATCATCAGCATGGAAGAAATTGACCTGTTCAAAGAAGACAACCATTTTCCAGGTACACAAGATTTTTCTATGGATATTGTTTGTTTTGTTCTAACTTTGGTCACAAAGTTGTAAACCGTTCTTTAAGATTTAGATATGAGAAATCAAAACACTSAAGGAATATATATCTTCCACAACAAAGAATGAGACAACCAGGTAACAAAAAATCACAGACTGCAAATCATGTGATGGCTAGGAAAAGGAYAGAAKTTAAGCATAACAATCATTATGATCCTTTATTCAATGWACCAGAATGTTACACCTTCCATAATTATGGACATAAAGATGCAGACTGTCGCTTATGGAACTATGAATCAGATTTGAATCCCTCTGCTGAAAACATCAAGGTTTGGAAGAAGAAATAAAATGACAAGTGTGGATTAGTGTTGTSATCTCAAAGACAAAAMAATCCATGGTATATTGACAGTGGATGCTCCAAACATATGACAGGAGACAAAAGTAAGTTTTTGTCTCTAAGTGAAATCAAATCATGAAATGTAACCTTTGGAAATGATGCTTCTGGTAAAATCAAGGGTAAAGGGATGGTGAGTTTGAGTCATGATAAAGGAAAATCCAAGGATGTTATTCTTGTAGATGGGTTGAAACATAATTTTCTCAGTGTAAGTCAAATGTGCGACAAAGGATGTGAAGTGGTGTTCACTTCCAAGGATTGCAAGATAAAGTCCGTAAACTCAAGACAAGTGGTGGCTAAAGGCATAAGGATGGATAATAATGTATATGTGTTGGAATAAGATAGAGAAGAATGTAATCTAAGAAAACATGATGAAATTTGGTTATGGCATAGGAGACTTGGACATATAAACTTTGATCACTTAATCAATCTCAAAAATCTAGAGGAAGTAAAATATCTTCCAAGAATATCAAAACCATAAAATTTTGTGTGTAAACCCTGCCAAGTAGGAAAGCTAACCAGGACATAGTTTAAATCCAGCAGCTCTACTTCAATAGAGAAACCACTCCTATTAGTTCATATGGATTTATGTGGACCATTAAGACAGGATGGAATGGGGAAGGAAAACTACTTTATGCTGATCATTGACGATTACTCCAGACTTACTTGGGTTGCTTTTCTCAAAGAAAAAGATGAAGCATTTGAGAAATTTAAAATATTTAAGTCTTTAAATGAGAATCAAACATGCAAGAGGTTAAAGGTAGTAATATCAGACAAAGGAGTAGAATTTATGTCAAGTGATTTTAAGGAATTCTGTGATAAACATTGGATCAAGAGAGAATACACAATCCTAGGAACTCCACAACAAAATGGAGTAGTTGATAGGCAAAACAAAACAGTGCAACAAATGGCCAGGTCAATGATGAATGAGAAGAACATTGGTCAAACCTACTGGGTATAATAAATACACATAGTATTCCATGTTCTTAACAATTCCCACCTCAGAGCACATAGTGACAAGAAACCTTATGAACTATGGTATGGAAGACCTGCTTCAATCAAACACTTCAAAGTCTTCAGGAGTAAGTTCTACATAAAGAATAATAATGAGAGCCTTGGCAAGTATGATGATAGGGATGATGAAGGCATCTTCTTAGGGTATTCTACAAACATTAAAGGATACAAATGCTATAATAAGAGGCTACATAAATTGATTGATTGTATTGACATAAAAGTTGATGAAGGAGTCCCAGTAAGAGAGGTGAGCAATAATGAATCAACAACAAAGGATATAGGTGAAGTTGAAGCTGAATAGGTCCAATAATCAGAACAAGAAGACTTTGATTCATATGAAGATGAAAATACTTAGGTAGACTCAAATCAACAGACAACATCAAATTCTTCCTCCATAACTATTAAAAAGAATCATCCTACAAGTCAGATAATTGGTGAGAAAGACAAAGGTGTAAAAACTAGGATAAGGATAATAAAAAACAATGAGCAATAACATATATCCTTCATATCCATGGTGGAACCCAAGAAATTCAATGAAGCCAGTGAAGATGAAAATTGGTTAAAAACAATGAATGAGGAACTGGATCAAATTGAGAAGAATAATACTTGGGAGATTGTTCCTAGACCAGAAGATAAGAATATAATTGGCTCCAAATGGGTGTTTAATAATAAAATAAATGAACACGGACAAATTGTTAAAAATAAAGCCAGATTGGTCTATAAGGGGTATGCACAAGTTGAAGGACAAGATTTTGATGAAAATTTTGCACTAGTGGCAAGATTGGAAGCCATCAGAATGGCTTTGGACTATGCATGTCATAAGAACTTTAAAGTATATCAGATGGATGTTAAGTCATATTTTATTAATGGATACCTAGAAGAAGAAGTATACATGGAGCAACCTGAAGTATTTTCATTGAATGATAATCCCAACTATGTCTGTAAATTAAAAAAGGCGTTATATGGACTAAAATAGGCACCATGAGCCTGGTATCATAGGTTGGACCAATTCCTACAGGACAAAGGGTTCAAGAAAGGTACTGTTCACAGTAACCTATAGATAAAATCTGAAGGTGATGATTTATTAGTTGTTGTGGTTTATGTAGATGATATTATCTTCGGATGCACTAATGATATTTTAGTTCAGTGGTTTTCTATTTCAATGCACACTGAGCTTGAGATGTCCATGATAGGAGAACTTTCATTTTTTCTTGGCTTACGAATCAATCAGAGCTCTGCAGGGATATTTATCTCTAAAGAATAATATTTTAAAGAGATGTTAAAGATGTTTTAGATGGAATATTCCTCTCGTATTAGTAAACCTATGGTGGTTGGTTGCAAGCTCAGTAAAGATGATATTTCACCTGATGTTGATCAAAGAACATATCGATCAATGATCGACAGTCTTCTGTACATCACATCATCACGTCATTATATAATGCATCCTATTGGAATGGTAGGTTGTTATCTGTCTACCCCTAGACAAAGTCACTTAGCACCTGTCAAGAGAATCTTCAAATATTTGAAGGGAATAATGACTTATGGTCTGTGGTATCCTAGAAATCAAAACTTACAATTAAATTCATATTTAGATGTTGTTTGGGAAAACAGCTTGGATGAGAGAAAGATCACCATTGGAGGTGAATTATTCTTAGGTGATTCGTTAGTAGCATGGTTTAGTAAAAAATAAGGATCTATCTCATTATCAACTACAGAGGCAAAGTACATTGCTGCTGCTACTTGTTGCACTCAAATTTTATGGATGTTACAAAATCTTGCAGATCTGAAGGTAACTTATACTGATCCAATTCCACTTCACTGTGATAACACCAGTTCCATTAGTGTCTTGAAGAATCTCTTTCTCTATTCAAAGATGAAACATATCCCAATAAAGTATCATTTTCCCAAAGAGCAGGTTACAAACAAAGTTGTTCAGCTGAATTACATTCCAACCACAAAACAAATTGTAGACATCTTTACTAAACCCCTAGCTAAGACACCTTTTGAATATCTTCGTCAGAAGTTGGGTGTCATCCCTAATCTCACATAAGAGAGTCCATTCTATCAGGGGGAGTATTTATTGGTTGAAAATATGATACCCCCAAAAAATACTGCAACAACTGAGGGGGACCCTGTTTTCTTTGACATTGATGTCAAAGGGGGAGAAAAGGTGTGGATGCTATAGTTGGAGGTCTAAGCAGAATAGTGCAGTCATTGTTACACATTATTAACTAGGAAACAATCTGTTCCCCAATGGAGTCACCAATTTTGTTATCTGATAAATCGGTAAGTGCAGACACTAACTGATCTCCCTAGATACACCTAGATCTAGAACAAAACACACCAGAACATGATGCTTTCCTTAAGCTTTAAATATTGAATTTACTAACTAAAGAGGGATAGGTGACATACCGTTTAAATTTCGCTTCCTCTCAGCATCACCATCGTAGCTCCGTTCCAACACTCTTACAATGATGATCCTGCAAAAGAACACAACCAACCAAAGTGATAGTAATAACATGAACTCAATATAAACCTATGTATGTGATCAAGGAATCATACAATAAAACACAACACGATTTATAGGAAAGAATCATATTACTGTATCATATTAAATGTGAAAGAGAGATTACAACCATGGCCTTGATGTTGTAAGGTCCCTTCCAACTGACCTTCATTCCCCACATGCTTCTTGCTCCAAGGATTTTGAGACCATGGATCTGATAACTACTCATAATCTATCTTGACAAAGTGGCTCATATAGCCAAGCTAATAATATCCAAAGCTCAATCCAATCCAAGCTTCAAATCTCAAAAGCTCCAAACTCCAAAGCCTGTTGGAAAACAACCAGTTACTGTTAATCATGATGGGAGTGTTGATGATGTCAAGAACACCAAAACAACCCGTAAGCCCAAGTACCCTTGCAGGATTTGTAAGGGTAGCCATCTTATTAAGGATTTCCCTGGTCTATCCAAGGTTATAGAAGCATGGTCTACACATCCCCACCAACCCATGTCGTTATCCTCTGAACAACATGCTGATGACTTCCCGTTGACTAGTCACGATATAGTTGAGAAGAAGAAAAGTAGAGCCAAGTTCCTATTTATGTTATGCAAAGGGTGTCATCTAACTCATCTTTTCCCTCATATGGAATAAGCCTCAAAATTCCTAGAAGACATGACTATTTCAAAGCCTCAACTTCCAGCTGCTTATCACAATCTTTCTCTCAACCCACCTGTAGTTGATGGAATGATCAATCCAGTTCCCCCGTTGGTCAGTTCGATTGATCATGTCATCAATTTAGTCATGTCCTTAATTGAACCATTTGACAAAGTGGTTGATCTGATACCATCCTCAGTCAATCCCTCTCTCCCCTTAGAGAGAGAAACCAAAGAAGTTGATCTGATCCCATCCTCAGTCGATCCCACTCTCCCGTTAGAAAGTGTCACCCAAGTCGACGATCCGTTTCCACTTGTTGACCCCATTTTCCCCTTGGAGAATGAAACCCAAGTGGTCGATCTGATCTCTCCATCGATCGATCCTACTCTCCCGCTAGAGAGTAAACCCAATACTACCCATGTTTTTCTCGTTGATAAAGAATCTACCATGTCGTGGGCTATTCCTCCTTCTCCCTTGGAACCCCATCCAAGTTATGAGGCCATCCATTTTGATTGGGGTGTGCTACCTGACCCTCGTCTTCCCTCCCACATTCCTTTCCATATTATAATATAGGTTTGTGGTCGAGACATTCCTTAGACGTTGATAGATGAAGGTTCGTCTGTTAGCATTTTTTCCTCTATTGCTTTACAAGCTTTGGGTTATCCTCCACTTGCATTGGTTACACAGAGTCTGTTAGCTTTTAACAGAAGAACCAGTCAACCTTTAGGGACCCTTCCTTAGTTTCCTATAACTTTGGGAGGGAAAACTGTCTTTATTGACATCATGGTAGTCCAAGACCCCTTGGATTTCGCCTTACTCCTTAGGTGATATCATGTCTATGCCATGAAATCTATTGTGTCTACTCTTTTTCGTGTGATATATTTCCCTCATGATGGATGAGTTGTGACTATTGATCAAATTTCATTGATTGACCCTGACTGGATTGCCTCCCTAAATGGTTCTTATATGAAGATGGTATCACCCCCACCATAGGTCAATTATGTGGCGTTGTCGCCCATGGATTCCACTTCTGATGACTTAGATCCAGTAGTTGACATGGTGATCTCTTTGATAGGGTTGTTAGAGCCTGATCTCTTTACTCCTGTCGCAACACTCGACATGGTGTCCTTCTAGAGTGTGTTTCTTCCTTCCAGTGAAGACCTCTTGGAAGCCATAACCAAGTTTTGTCCCTTTACATGGTTTCCTTCCAAAGCATTGTCCTCTTGGAATCCATGATCAAAAAGAATTCTGAGGATATTTTTTGCGTCTCTAAGGCAACCTCGTTAAAAAATGAAATAGAGGTCTTTGAGCATGATTTTCTGATTTCAACCTCGTTAAAAAATGAAACCAGACTTGAGCATGATTTTCTGATTTCAAGCTCGTTAAAAAATGAAACCAGACTTGAGCATGGTTTTCTAATTTCAAGATAATTAAAAAATGAAACCACTTATGAGGATAGTTTTTGGGTCTCTGTGGAAACCTCGTTAAAAAATGAAATGGAGGTTATGAGAATAGTTCTTGTTTCTGTGTCAAGCTCGTTAAAAAAATGAAATAGTTTTCCCCCTCTCTATTTGAGTCAAGTCCTTCATCTAGTATTTCAAACTTCATTTCATTCTCCTTTGCAGTTAGATGAAACAAAGCTTGGGGGGAATTTTCTTTCAGCCTCTGGACTTCATGCTGAATTTAGAGTTGCTAGTTTCTTAAGCTGGGGGCGAAGTACCAACCATCCATGTGTTATGCGTTGGGAAGTCCAAGCATAGTTTTCTATTGTTCAATCTTGTGTAAAAATGAAACCACTTACCTCAAGCATAGTTTCCTCTGGTTCAATCTTGTGTAAAAATGAAACCAAGTCCAAGCATAGTTTTGTTTTGTTTTAAATCTTGCGTAAAAATGAAAACAATCCTGAGCTTAGTCTTTGTTCTTTCTCATGCTCATAAATACATGAGAATAAGTTATCGAGCTTAGTCTTTGTTGTTTGTCATGCTCATAAATCAATGGGAATGTAACCGAGCATACTTTTATCAGTCTTGCGAACTCGTAAAGGTTATATGAAAAAGGAACCCCCTGGAGTTTCCTTTAATCTCTTTTAAGACTCTCTAAACATGAAAAGATTGTCGAGTGACCTTGTTCTCTTCACGCTCGTTAAAGTATTTGAATAAAACATTCGATGAGTGATAGTTTATCACTTTTTCGATCTCGTCGAATTAATTTACGAAAAAGGAACTGGGAGAGTTCTCTTTAAGTGTTTTTCAGACTCTCAAAACATGAAAAACCCCTGAGTTTTCTTTCTTTGGACTCATAAAACAAACATTGAAGGTCCCATGTGGGACCTAACCACTCCTTCCTGGGGTTTGTTAAATGTAGTTCGAGGGACTCGTCCAAAGGATGAGCTTACATCGACAAGCATATGTTATCCTCCTCAAGCTTGTGTAAAAATAAGGAGGTACTTGCCAGAAATGGTGGGGGAAATTGGGAAAGAAATATGTCTAAACCTGTATTCCATGGAAGAGTCTCTTTTGAACATGACACCCTTTCACTCACCATGTGTCTAGGTTGGAAAATCCACTTGTCTCTTGATCATACTCCTTTATAAGATTACAAATTGGTCTATGATCCCTATTGTTGAGTTAGTGTTCCCAAGACAGTTGTTGTGTCATCAATATGTTCAAAAAAATGTCCAAACCGAAAAGCCTTCTATTGCATCGGCCATTTCTGCAGTCCTTAAATCCTTCTATTGCGTCGACCATCCCTAAGTCATTCCTGAATCACTTGTTACTCTGATCTAAATCAAATCTTGTTACCTATTTCATGTCATTGATGTGGGATACATTAAGGCCCTCCTGTGACGAGTCTTTTCCTGTCGAATTCAACTCATTATAAAATAATTAGACTTAGAAACCAATTGGTACCTTGGAAATTGCATGCCTCAATGGTAGGTTTCCTCACCTTCAATAGTGGGTTTTCATTATTGACCCCTGATCAGGAGATTCCGCTGAGTGTTCAACTTCAGCTCATTTATTCACATTCATTGGATTGTACTAGTGTACCTTGGGATTCATTGACATTAATGGTGAATTTCCTCGCACTGGTTAACGATATACACTAATGAATGGTAATCAAGTGGTTTCTACCATGTTCGACTTCGACACATGTATTCACATGGTTAGATTCGTACTATAGAGTGGTGGAGATGAAGACCTTGGATATTTTCTGACAGATCCAGGTTGTGTTGGAGTGTATTTAGTGTACTATTACATAGATCCACATTGTATGTTTGGTGGCTATGTTCAAATTTGAGTCCTTAACACATAGATCCACAGTGTATTTTTGGTGGCTATGTTCAGATTTGAGTCATATCGACATGGATCCACAGTGTATGTTTGGTGGACATGACCTGTCTTACTTGACATGGATATTTGCATGTAGAAATTTATACTCTGAGTCATTTGTATTCTGAGTATGGGAATGCCTATCTCAGTGATGATGTATTATTGTACTGTATTTCCTTGTTTGTTGGCAGGTTTTCGACCGACTATTCCTTGTTCCCTACACACACTCGACAAAGTATTTCAGCTATCACTCTGTTCTAACTTCATACTTTGGGGGGATCTATGTTACACATTATTTTCATCATGCCTATG